>JAQIXL010000275.1:0-39315 GCA_034700245.1 Poikilolaimus oxycercus
CCTCAAAATCCTATCTTAGCAGATGTTCAGCCTAACTTGGGATTAACGTGCGCCTAAGTTAGACCTTCATGTCTGAGTCCTTGCGACGATCCTCTTCTTCTAACACCTCACTCTTCACCTCGACCAGCACTCGCTCCTTCGGCAACTTCGTGATGTAACGCACTGGCTAAAGCTTCAAGTGGACAGAGAATTGGAAAGAGAATCCATCAGACCCAATCCAACAAGACTTACATTTCTAGGAAAGAGATACCACATGAAGAGACCGAAGAGGACTCCGGAGAGGTGGAGGCTGAGAGAGAGGAGCGCGTGGCCCCATTGAGACAGCATCGCCTGTCCCTCCACGGAATCCGGGTCGCGTCCTCCTCTCCCTTCCCCTTCTCCTTCTCCTCGCCCCTCCCGACACAAGAGAAGAACGAGTTCATGCGAGGAGGGATCAGTCCTGCTTGGGATGAAGACGTTCGATGACGAGCTCGCTCTCCTCTTCCTTCTTCGTCGACTCGGCCTCGGCGTCGATGGGCGACGGCGCCTCGAGCACCGAGCGATCCTCCATGAAGACGGTTCGCTCGAAGATCGCCCTCTGCTTGAAGTCCAACAACTCGCAATTCTCGCAATATTTCTGTCGGAAGAAACTACTCCCTCGGCTGCGGACAAGGCTACAACTTACAAGAAGACGCAGCAGCCGAGGCCACAGTAGATCCACGAGCCGAGGAGGAAGACGAGGCCGAGTCGCGAGAAGCGCTTCTCTTGTGTGATCTGCTCGCCTTTAAAAGAGAAGAAGGAAGACTCACGGAGTGGCAGTCGGGACACTCGGCCGCGCCTTCCTTGTCGGCGATGACCTTGTCGTCGACGCCGCCCTCCACCATCTCTACTTCCTCTCTACTTCCCCTGAAGCAGTCAAATATGTATGAGGAATGCAAACTGGAAAGAGAAGAGAGAGAGCATTTGACAGAATGGAAGCCTCGAAGGATGGTCGTCTTGAGGCGCCTCGACCCTCCATCCCCAGCGACTTGGTGCTCGTCGCCGTGGACAAGACACGGTGAGCTCTTCTTCTGTCTCACTCGTCGACAGAATCACGTGGCACACGAAGGAGATGGCACGCCACTTCCCGACCTTGCTTCATGCAGCGGATTCCGTGAACAAGGCGAGGGGAGAGACGACGGCCGTCTTCTCCTGTCTGCCTCACACCGTCTGTTCCTTCCCCTCTCACTCGAAGAAGGAATGCAGCTTCGTCTGGCGATTGGAGACTCGGAGTGGCTGGAGGAGAAGGGGGACTGGTGTCGTCTGGAGCGCGTGCTCCAGGAGGCGATCTCCTTCAACTGGAGACATGTGGAGGAGGCGGTGATGACGCGTCTCGTCCAAGACATGAACCACTCCAACTTCGTCTCCCTCTGGATCGTCGCCCGCAAACGCTCCTCCGCCGTCCTCCCGCAGGTCCCCGGCGTTCTCTTGCCAATCTCCTCTCAGGTCTTCTCCTATTTGCTGTCACATCTCGTGAGGACGGTCGTGGCGGGCAGCGTCGACGTCTTCTTCTGGGGACTGCCTGTGGACGAGTTGGAGGCGGTGCTCAGCCACGAACTGCTCGTCGTCGAGAGCGAGGACCAAGTGCTTTCTCTGGTCGAAGGATGGATTCAGTCCGTCCTCTCTTCCCCTCTCAGCTTCTCGCAGATTCGACAAAAGCCGTGCGGAGCATAGGAGGCGTCTCTATGGTTGCGTGTGCAAGTCGAAGATCGAGAAGGAGGAGCGTCTGAGAGGGCCGAGTCCGCTCGTCCAAGGACAGCTGCGTCACTTCCTCGAGCAGTACGGCGGAGGAGGGCAGCGAGTCTCCTGTGACCAGTTCGTCCTTCTCGGACCGTCGTCCTTCGAGAAGAAACTTGTGCTCGCCGTCTACGACGAGGTGAAGCCAGAAGGGAGAAAGAGAATCTCACTTTCACAGCTGGAAGACACTTGGGCGAATCCAAAGAAGTTGTCCTTCCCCGCCAACCTCACTCACTTCGGATGCGCCCCCGTCGACGGGGTCCCTTTTATCTCTCGCTTTGGAATCTTCTTCAGGAGATCTACATCGTGGGTGGAAGTGAGGACCGCATGCCAAGTCGCGCGGTCTTCAAGCTGGACCGCGATCTGCAGTGGGTGGAGTTGCCGTGCATGCGATACAGAAGGCGAGCTCTTCTCTCTCTTCAAGGATCGAAGATCGAAGATCAACGCTTCGGTCGTGGTGGTCGAGGATTGTCTCTACGTCCTCGGCGGAGACGACGGCCGCGACGCCATGCGTCTTTGCGAGCGTTTCAACACGAAGACGCGACAGTGGAGCAACATCGCGTCTGTCCTCCCCACTCCCCCAGAAGATGCAGGTCGATGACGGCGGCGCGGGCGTGGTGCGCCGCGAGTGTCACTCCTTCGGGAAGGATCATCGTGGCGGGTGGTCGTGACAGTCAGCATCGCGGCCTCAACTCCGTCGAGATCTACGCGCCCGCCTCGGATGTCTGGCTGCAGGTGGCACCTATGCACGAGCAGCGCATCGGCATGTCTTCAGAGAAAGAAGTGAACGATGCAGATCCCATTGCCACTCTCCTCAATCGCCTCATCTATGTCTTCTCGGGTCAGAGACACGATGCGACTGGCAGCAACGAGAGCCCCGCCACATGCGAGGTCTTCGACGAGACTTCTCAGCAGTGGCGCGTCCTGCCCCCGATGCCCCTCCACTGGTGGGTTCTCCTTCATCGGTCATCTTTGATCTCAGCTCCGCCTGCTCCACTATGGGCTCTTCCATCTACGTGACGGGCTCAGCCAAGAGACGCGCAAATTGCTTCGACTGCTATCGCTTCGATGGGCTGAGCTGGAGGAAGGTGAGTAGATTGAAGAGGTGTCAGCAAATTTGAAGGTGGCGGAGATGGACGAGGAGATCGAGCCGGTGGCCGCCTTTGTGACGAGCAACCGTGAAGTCTGGCCCATGTGATTCCCAAGCGATAAACACTCTGCCATGTATATCTCACATGAGAGACTGGCATGAACTCTCATTGTCAGTTCACTTCCAAAACTGGGCATGGCGGCGAAACAAGGCGCCGCGCCAATTTTTTTCGACGCGGGAGCGATTTTTTTTTGTTATTCGGTCGTTTGTCTAGGGACCTTCATGTTTTTGATAAAACTTTCCCTCAGACGTGATCGGTCTTATTTTGTTACCCGTACCCGCTTGAGTGGAAGTATTCGCAGAACAAGAAAAGTCTAGTCTGCAAAGTGCTCAACTACCAACGATGGTTCAAATATGATATCCCTGTCAAAGGAAATCACGTTACAGCTTGCCCGCGGCGCTTGCTAAATTTGCGCGACGCAGATCATGTTTTACGCGTGTCTTGCTTCTTCGTCATTTTCACTATTTCCGTCATGATCCTTTGTCAAAATTAGCAGAAAATTGCTTGGAATGGAGGCCGGATCGAGCGTGTCGACGAGTCTCTTTTTCACGAACGAGTCGCAGCGCTCGTCCGATTCGCCGGATGCTGCCCCTATTGAAACAGCAATTAGGGTTTCTTTTTATGTTTCATCGCTAAATGCGCCTAGAACATGAGCGACGAGGAGCGATGCATTTTCTACGATATCGACGGCATTGTTGAGTGGATTCGACAGAATGACTACAAGAGAGTGGCGCTCCAGTTTCCAGATGCCTTCCTCGGCGATTCCCCGCAGATCGCGAGTCGAATAGAGAGTGCCACATATGCAAAGACGTTCATTCTCGCCGACACCACTTATCGAAGGTAGACAGCGTTTTCTGTGGATTTGGAATGTTTAGTTGCTGTGTGGACGAAGTAGCTGCTGAACATGCCCGTTGCGATTCGCTTGTTCACTTCGGCGATGCCTGTCTCAGCTCGTCATCGAACAGAATTCCAATACGATTTGTTTTCGGACGTCTTCCAGTCAATATGGACACATTTCAGGCTGCTCTTTCAAGGCAGGCTGATTTCTTCTTTTCAAGATAACATTTTATAGAATACGAGGCGACGTGCCTAGCGAGTGCATTGTAATCGCGGACGCACCATTTTGTTATGCCCTAGGTACGCATAGGGGCCTCACTTTATGCTTGCATGTAGATTCAATTGGCGAAGGATGTCGGCGAACGCTCCGGAATGAGGTTTTTATTGGACACTTAGACGGCGAGACAAGCGCTCATGCGGAAGACCACAGGGCACGCACACTTTTTCTTCCCTTTTTATGGATTTAGTGTTTCGGGCGAAGGATTCCGGCTGACTTGAAATCGCGGCCCTCGGTCTTGCTAGTTTGTGTAAGCCTTTCTGCTTCTCCACTTCTCACGCTCTTCACTCTTTCACATCTGAACGTCACTCACGTCTTCCATTATGATCCGACAAGCAATGAAAGCTCATTTGACCAGTAAGAGTTCATTCTTTGTTCTCGATAACGAAATTAGACCTTCTACGTTGCGATCCCTTCGAAAACGATTGTTCTTGGTGGAGAAGCTCAAGGATGCGCACACCGTCGGAGTCATCGTTGGTTCGTTGGCAGTGGAGGGTCACCGAGAGGCCGTCGATCGCGCAAAGTCCTTGTGTGAGGCAGCGGGAAAGAAGTCCTATGTGATTTCAATCGGAAAGGTATGTGTGTTTTTTGTTTCGTTTAAACTTTCATTCAGGTGAATGTTCCGAAATTGTCTAACTTCTCCACTGACATTGACGTTTTCGTCTTACTTTCGTGTCCTTTTGGAGTTCTTCTGGATTCGTCTGCCTTCTTTCGTCCTGTTGTTTCTCTCTTTGAAGCGGAGGTGGCGTTGAATCCCGCTCGAAGTTGGCATGGTGATGGGCAGTGGACTTCTGAATTTTGGCGATTTCTCAACGGTAGGTGTTTCGTTCTTCAACTATCCCTGTTCAGACGAAATCGGAAAGAAAGAAGACGATGAAAATGAAAGCGATGTCAGCCTTGTGACGGGCAGAGTGAGAACCGTAGAAAAGAAGCAAGTCAACGAAGACGGACAAGTTGCTCTCTACACAGCTGGTGTGTCTCTTTCGTCTAAAACTTCTTTCTTTAGGCGACTATTTCGAAGGAAGAAGTTGGAAGGGTCTGGATGATGCGCCAAGAGTGGACGAGTCTCTTCAGGTGACGGAGGGCCGATCAGGAATAGCTTCGGGTTACACTGTAGAGACGCCATAGTTTATTGCTCAGCTTCTCTGTTGTTGATTTGAAAGAACGTTCCGAGATTCACAGGCACAGCGATATGAGGGAAACGATTGGTCATTGAAGAAAGGATCACCATCACCACTCCGGGGCAGCAGAGTCATCAGCGAGAACAAGATAATAGATCCAGTAGGCGATATTAAAAAGCAAGAATGCGATAGGGAAAATAACTCGACTTCGACGGTCGATGAGCTGGGCGAACTTGCGATTTTCCTCCACTCGATTGATGCTGACAATGTGGAAAAGAGAGAAGGTAGACTCACCGTTCTTCGATCACTTTCCGTCGCTTGCTCGGGATGAGGTCGCGCTGGAAAATGAGTGGTTGCTGGTTCATCTCTCGGATTTGCTTCTTCTCGAGCGATGCCGTGTCGCCGTTGCCATCGGCACAAAGAGCTACCTCGAGATATTTGGACTTCGGAGTTTGCTGCAAGCTCATTTTCCTTATCTCCATGCAACACTCACACTGCTCTTCTTGTACTCGCTCACGAGGTTTTGGATTTGAGCTGTGAGACTCTTCGTTTCCTTCTTCGGCTTTGGTTTTCTTCGTGTGCAATAGTTGACCACCGTGAATTCGATCATTGCTGAGAGAGTGGAACTGAGTAAAAACGCTTACCGGCGAAAACAAAGACGCTGCAAGCGCCGACCCACACATCAATGGCCTTTATATACGAAGCTTGCGGGAGAGCCATTCGAGCTGCTTGCGACTGAGTGGCGAGAGTGAGGAGTGTGGTGACGGCGAGGGAGACTCGACCTGGCACGGACTCGACGTCAAGCCAGAAAGAGAACCAGGAGATGATCTGAGCCAAGTAAGAGGATGAAGAGAGACTCGCTAACCACTATGAGGGCTGTGGGCACGTAGCTCTGGATGATGTGGTGTGTGATCTCTCTATCGACAAGGAATTGTGCCGTCGCACAAGACCACACGCCTGCCGCCTCTCGTCCCTCCCAGGGGACTTACCCGTCGCGTACGTCGCCTCGGTGTGACCGGGTTTGATACCCCGAAGGTGCATGTCCGGCAGACGAATGTCTCCATTCTTTTCAATGGCCGTCTCTTCATCACCCTTCCACCGTATGATGAGCTGATCCCGGTCATAGGCGTCTGTTGCTCGAGTTGTTGGCAGAGAAGTCGCTCACATGAGAGAATTCGAAGGGTGCAATTCTGGGAGTCGAAGGGATACTTGGACAAGTGTTGCATGCAGATCGCCGTCATCGTGATTCTGAAGAAAGAAGGAGGCGTCAAAGAGAATTGAATCCTGTTGCTCTTGGGGCGGGACGTGTGCAATGTCACTCGTGGTCTCTCTCTCGGGGAAGAAGAGACGAGGGAGGCGAGGGACGACGTCCCCCGAGAGCCGTGAATGGCGGCCCCCGAGGAGGGCGTCCGTCCTGGCAACCGTCGCCCTCCGTCCCTCCCCCATCTTTTCTACTCCCCCCTCGCCCCGTTTTCCCCTTCAAAAGCCTCAAATTCCAGCCTCGGGCAAAGAACTCATTTGGCATCGCACGCCGCTCCTTGCATAATGAGAAGAAAACGAAGAAAATGCGAGCAACAGGGGCGTGACGGGAAGATGACAAGGGGTAAGGAGACTCGAAAGGGAGACCAACTTACCGACACTCGTAGTAGACCGTTCCATTGGGCCAGATCCAGACGAGGAAATTGGGCTGAACTACGTCGTGGAACTCCGCTTGCCGAGCATTCGCAAAATAGAGGTCTGCACATTGAATGTGAGAGGGGCGAGAGAGACGGCCACCTGGGATCCAGAGCATGCCGAGTAGACGTTTGTCTTTGACGAGAATCCTCTTGGTGCTGTTATGGGCAAGACGTCGATCCATCCAAGTCTGCTGCAGGTAGATGTCCGCTTGGAAGTCCTGAGAAGTCTATAAAAGAGAAAAAAGACAAAACCATTGACTGAGCGCGAAGAGATGACATGCCCTCCACGTAGATCGAAATCCAAATTGTTGTGGGAGTTTCTTAAAAGAAATGTCTTGTCACAGAAGAAAAAGAGTGGGACTCGTCACTAGAAGCAGCATTCGGCATGAAGTCAGAGAAAGGAGCCAAGAGAAGGGAGACATTTTCTTGCCTCTTCTCCCTCGCGCGTCTTGGAATGCGCCGCGCGCGCAACTCATAAAAGCTCGAGAGCTTTGCTCGGAAGTGAGAAGGAGAAGTGGAGACCTTCGTCCTGAGTTGGATAGGCGTGCCGATTGTAGCCGCGACCGGCCTGACCGAGTATCTGGGAGATGTCATTGGCCGAGGAGGTGGACGTGGAATGAAGTGCTGCACCCGGTCGCAGTGAGGAGACGAGGAGAAGGTGCAAAATGTGATGGGCGAAGAAGGCGGAAGGCAAGGCCGAGTGCTGCACGAGGGGCAGCGGTGGAGACTCTGTGGCTGGCATGCGCCGAGAAGAGAGCGACGATGGCCGGCGAGGAGACACCGAGCCTCGGCCCCGCCCCGCCCCTCCCCTTCTCTTCCTCCTTCTTTTATGCGAGAAAAGCGAGAAAAGACACGACGAGCGGATACTCGTCCGTTGAGAGTCCGTCAAGTGTTGCTTGCTTCCAAGAAGAGAGGAGGAAGAAGGAGAAGGAAGATTCAACGAGCTTCCTCCACAGCCATAGACATCTCTTGTACCGAGTATGAAGGCGATGACGGCGACCACTCCTCGGTTTCGCTTCTCTCCCTTAACCCTCGTCCCTTTCCTTCGCTTGCCTACCGTAGATTAGCAGGCAATCTGTAAAGGAAGGGTGAAGAACGAGAAGGCGCTCTCTTCTCAGGGATGTTTCGCGTTGCGGCGATCACCTTGGCGTCTTCGTAGGCTCGTCGTTCTCGTCGGAATCTGTTGAAGAATGCATTGCCCCCGGAATGAAAGACTTGGATCTGTAGTGACAGAGAAGGATGGCGAAGACGAGAAGAACTAGCAACAGCAGCAGAGAGAAGACTCCAGCAAGGAGGAGGAAGGGTGAAGTGGAAGACTTCTCAAGAGGCACGGCGACGGCTGCCTGCAACCAACTCGGCCTCGTACCTTCATCTTTGCCTTGGAATTCCCTCGAGGAACCTCTTTGACAGATGAGTAACGACGATGTCCGCTCATCTTGAGCAATCGAAGCTAGAGACCTTTGTTGTCGAGAGAGACACGGATGGACCGAGACGAGGCTCCGCCTTGTCAGCCGCGATGACTGCTCCAGAGGCCGGAAGAAGACCATCGCCTCGCGAATTCACGAAGAGAAGACGAATGTGCGCAAGACCGGGCAGGAGACGGCCTTCCACCACCGAGTAACGGGCCTCCATCACCAAGACTCGGAGGGAAGTCGCTTCTTCGAGATGTCTATGAGATGGAAGTTGAAATCTCTTCACTCACTTTCTCATTTCATATACGTCTTTTGAGAGAAGGACGTCCATTCTGAGGGGCACTTCCATCTCGACCACGTCTTCCTCCTCGAACACGAACACCTGCAGCAACCTTGTCTCCTCTGCGAAGACCCACCTTGATCTGAGTCTCTTGACTGAGACCATCCTCAGCCTTATCTGTGGCGATTACTCGAAGAATGAAGAATCCATGAAGGAAGTCCCTGATGGACTCCTCCAGGAAGATGTCAGCAGTCTCCTCGTTGAGGGCGAAGAGGCCATCGACGACTCGCGACGCTCCTTTCACATGGAACTCCACCTTCTCGAGGCGGAAGAGGACTCGCGAAGAGTCTGTAATTGTCTCCTTCTCTCTTGAATATTCTGCTCACCCGTCGTCGCCTCGTCGGGATCGCGGGCTCGCAGTCGAAGCAGGCGTCGGCCAGGCACCGAGAAACGCCACAGCGCCACTACTCCCTCGGAGTCCTCGAAGACTGGAGCCTCGTCGTTCCTGAATCTCTTTCTTGTGAGAGGAGAAGAGTGACTCACACATCTGTGACAGCTACCTCCACGGCGACGGTCGCCTCTTCCCTTCCTTCGGATGTCCTTGAGGCGAGCACTTTGAAGCGGTAATGGTCAAGTGTTTCCCTGTCGAGAGCGAGCTTCGTCCGAATAAGACCATTCTGCTCGTCCACTTGGAAAGTCTCGGAAGGCTCTTCAAGTCGATAGAACACCTTCACACGACCCTTCTCAGATGCGACTCGCACTCTCCCAATGGCTGTGCCCGCCTCGACATCTTCGGCTACCTGAACTCAGCATGAAGACAGAGCATGTCTCTAGCCTGGAAGAAGGCGAACTCGGCAGGGAATCGCAAGGTCGAGTCGGCGACGTCGTCCACGCGCACCTCGCCCGCCACTTCCTGCACGAGGCGGCCGCTCTGCACGACGAATGTCACCTGAAAGGCTGCTTCCGAGACCAAAAGACCGCCCTAACCGCAATTCGTTGCTCCGATTCGAAGTCGAAAGAGCGACGAGTGGACAGCCCTCCCTTGGAGTCGACCAAGAGGTCGCGTGTCGAGTTGCTTGCCACGTCGTTGTCATTTTCTCGCAAAGCGTATGCCACCTAGAATGTGTTTCTTGAAGAAGAAGGACACCTCGCAGTGGATGTCTTTCTGTGGAAGAGCTTTCAAATCTCCGAGAGAACTCCTTGTTGCCGAGTTCTCTTCCACGTGAAAGACAAGGGGAGACTGAGGAGCGAAGGCGGCGCGACAATGAGCAACCGTTTGGATGATCACTTCGACGAGTTGAGACTGTCCTTTGTACGTCTCGTCGTCCTTGTGGATGGAGAAGGAGAAGGAGCCTTGTAGACCTTTGAAGTTGCATTATTTGAAGAAGAGGAGGGACCTTGTAGAGATTCGTTGGTGCGAATCTCCCCCTCAGGAGTTATTACAAGTCTTTGCAGCAAGTCTTTTGAGTCCTCGTTCGCATGTATTCTCAACTGTGTGTCTTCGCCGTCAAGCACACGGATTTTGGCGATGAAAGTGTCGACAGGCGCATCCTCGGCCACGGAGAAGGACAAATTGTTGTGAAGAAGACGAGCGGCCTTCTTCCTCCTCTCCACCAACACTTTCACCTGCAACTCGCTGAGATAAGGACGACTCACGGAGACTTGAGTCGCTTGCAGATCTTGGTCGACGGCCTCGATGAACACCTCGAAGGAGTCGTCTCCTGTCTCGCTCAGAGGACGTGTCACATTCAAGTTGGCCTACGAGATTGATTCAAGTTCTGAGAAGGAAGTGTATCTAACCTCGTGATCGACGGCGAAGAAAGATGAATGCGAGCCGAGAACCGAGAAGACGAGAGGACGATCACTTGAGGCGAGTTGCTTTTGGACGAGGCCAATCTTCTTCTCGGGAACGCTTATCTGCCACTACTTGTCGCTTCTCTTTCTCTTTTCTTACTTCAAATGATTCCTTGTGGAAGCGAGGGCTTGCTCTTTTCGAGTCTTTCACCACGACAGTGAAGCTCTTCTCCACTTTGGAATGACCGGAGGAGGCTCTCACTCGCAAGGAACTCTCTCCTGTCGCCCGCAGAGGCATCGAAGTCTTCACGACTCCTGTACTCCTCTTCCTCTTCCTCTCCTTCTTCTCTGCCTACCTGTCTTCTTGTCCACGAAAAAATGTTCATTTCCGTGGATGAGAGAGAAACTCGTTGAAATTGGAGTCTCGCCCTCAAGAGGAGGTCGCAGTGGCACACTTAAGATGGAAGAACCGACTGGGAGACCTTCCCAGACTCGTATCTCCTCTGGCAATGTCTCTAACTTCAGTCGCTGCTCCTTCTTCTCCTTCTTGGTATTCTCGACGAGAATTGTTATGTCACCTTGGATCATCCATATCGCTCATTCAGTGACCAACCTTCGTTTTTGGGCTCGTTGACATGGGCAAGATCGGCGACGGACAAGAGAGCTCGGAGGAGACGTGCTTCGATTGGAAGAGGAGAGGAGAGGAGGAGACTGCCGTTGTGCCGTGAGTCTCCTTGAAGGGCGAGGGGAGAAGAGAGAGGAAGTGGATTGCCGCCTTCGTCGAAGATCTGGACTTTCTCGAGGGAGAAGTGAATCTTCGCGTCCACATCTTTGTCTTCAGCTGTCCACACGTGAAGCACTGTTCCCGGCTTCGTCCCTGGAGTCTTCTTGAGAGAAAGAGAAAGAGAGGAAACCTTGTGAGACGGTGGTCACCACTCGCCGACTTCCCTTCATCTTCGGAGGGAAAGAACCCACTCCCTGCACATTGACGATGATTCTCGACGTGGAGAGAAGCTGCCCAGATTCAGCCACGACCTGTGTCTTCCTTTTACTTTCTCCTTTTCTATAATCACCTTGAGCTTGTAGAGTCGATCTTTAGTCTCGGGCTCTCCGCGGAAGAAAAGTTCTCCCGAAGTCTCGTTGAGGGCGAAGGCGAAGAGAATTCCTTCAGTTAGACGATATCTCACCGATGGAGAAGGATTCAGAACTCCGACTTCCCCTATCAAAGAAGTCCAGCCATTGATGGAGAAGTTGAACACTTTCTACGCAACTGAGAAGAATTTCTCTAAAGAACCTGGAGGAAAATGGGAGCTTCGTTGTTGAGAGACTCCTCGGGAAGAATCTCCACAAGAAGAAGAGCGACAGCCGTGGACACGCCGTCAGTCGCCGTCACCGTCAAGTTCAGACTCGTGCCGAGGGACTCGACAGTGAGGAAGTGAGGGTGCTGGACCGAGAGGACTCCCGAGTGGGGCTGTACTGCGAAGAGTCCTGAGGGGTCCACGAGGGAGAAGATCGTGGAGGAGGACTCCGGTTTCACTCGAAGTTCGACCACCTGCTCCTTCCATCAAATGAGATGAGAGAACCTTGTCGAAGAGGGCCGTCTTCTCGTGGACGCGCACCTTGTAGACACTCGGAGAAAAACGAATTCCCGTCTTCTCAAGAACTTCTCATTGACAAGGAAGACAAGAGAGACCTTGGCTGAGAAGGAGATCGGAGTGACGCTCTCTCTCCCCTCGACGTCCCGCATTTTGAGTAAGAGAGTGTCTCCTGCGGGCTCCTCACACTCTTCCTCCACCAAACACTCGACAGCTCGCAGGAAGACACGGCTGCCTTCTCCCCACACACGGAATCTGCAAGACTCCGGCTGAATGTCCATCTCACCTGTTGGCTGAAGATCCGAAGAGTTGAAGTTGAAGTAGAGAAGCATCAAGTGGACGAGCAAGCTGAAGAGTCGCCTTCTGAAGTGAGACTCGCCTTCAAGACAGCCATGTCTCCTTCGGGGGAACGAGAGAGTTGCAGGAGGAAGGCGTCCTTCTCCAATCTCGGCCGAGCGTCCACACCCACGACGATCTCCTTCGTCTCTTCCTCGCGTGCTTCTCTGTTCCTCGCAGTCAACTGATCTCTTCCCAATTCAACAGCGTAAACCTACTCTCAAGACGAAATTCTCTCTCATCAGCAGTGCAAGGGCATCTTTGACGACGAGCTTGAGCCTCTCGCCCGCGTGAAGGACACTTTCCACGGCGAGAAAGTTGTCGCTTTCGTTGTCCAAGTGAAAACGCGCTTCCTCGACCACCTCAACTCTAGTCTTCGTCTTCCTCCGTCTTTCTACATGTGGAAGCAGTCGAATGGGTGTGACGGAGAGAAGCTCGTCGCCGTCGCGGACATCGACCGGCACTCGGACCTCGAGGGGCGCCTCGAAGAGCTCTGAACACTCATTCAACACCTCGTTGGGGCCTTCATGCATCGGAAGGGGAGGGGGGGGGGGACTCACGGGCTGAGAGGATGACGAAGCTCGAAGCGAAGAGCGTGTAAAGGAGAGCCATCAGGCTGGCGAGAGACGCAACTCGGGTTCCTTTTTTAAATGGGTCACTGTGCGACACGTCGCGAGCAAGAGGCGGCGACCGGCGGTTCAAGGCATTTCAAGGTTTATTCCATCAGCCTCCCCTTCCCCCTCCCCTTCCCCTTGCCCGTCTTCCTTCACCCGTTCGCTTTGCGGAGAAGCTCGAACTGCTGAGAGATGGAGCGGGGCATCGGCTGCGAGCAGTCGCCCTCGAGTCGACTGCAACCCGCGCCGCCCTCGTCGCCCGCCTCCGACTCCTCCTCGATTCTATCACTTCTTCTGAAGAAAGAGCCTGCTCACCGATGCAGTTGATATTTCGACAAAGCATCTGGATCGAGGGAGCGTTCGTTGTCGAGTTGCTGCGAGCCCGCGTCTGACGCCCCAAGTTCGCTGCTGATGTAGAAGCTGTCGCTGAGGGAGCCCGTCGTGTCGATCGGAGACCCCGACCCGACCGAGGATTGAGGGCTGAGGAGAGTGGTCAAGGACAGAGAGAAGAAACCTTCCAAGACTACTCGTGAGGGAGCCCACACTTGGACTTCGACGTTGTCCTTTGCCGTTGTCCTTCGACGTCCGCAGGCGTTGTGGTCGAGGCAAGTCGGCGGGAGGCGGCGGCGGAGCGTAGGCCGGCGCTGGCAACTGACACTTTGCTTTCCTTTCACAACTAACATGGAATTCTGGAGGGACGAAGGAGAACGGAGTGAAGGAGTGAAGATGGAAACGCTGAGACTTCGGATCCGTGGCGCAGGACATGGAAGTCTGAGAAGAAGTTGAAGAGGAAGACTGAGAGAGTCACTCTGTCAATGGAGATCAAGTCCTTGTCGAAGGCTTCCGAGCGTGGCGAACTCTCCTCGTCGTCCTCGGGGATCGTGGCGCAACTCTTGGTCGTCCCAGTCTCGAAGGTCGTCACCCGGCTGTCGGGAGTGCCGAGAAGAGGCACGGAAGGAGGTGCGCGATCTGAACGTCTCTTCAGTCTCTTCTCTCTAGTCTTCTAGTCTTCGAGTGGCGGCTTCTTCCCAGCCTCGCTTCCGCCGAGGAATCCAATACCTTCGCTGATGGCAGCCGAGATTTCGCTAGGAATTATATGCAAATGAACGGATTTGGTCGAGCGTGGAGGAGGAGGGGGAGGGGGGGGGGATGTGACACGCGTGGCAGGAAGACGAACGAGCGCTGATGATCAATGGGCGAGGCGATGCGGACACTCACAGCGGGCCGAAGAGTTCAACGGCACAATCTGCGTCCGGCCGGCAGTGGAACGGCGAGGCGGGGGAGGACTCGTCGACGGCTGCGTCGGCAGCACGCGGGGAGGTCGTGGCTGCTGACCCTGCGACGCCTGCTGCGAGTCGGCGAGGCCCGTCTCCGACAAGTCGGGCGCCGTCGTCGAAGAAGAGCCGGGAGTGACGATGAGAGGCGTGAGCGAGTCGAACTCGTCGAGGCGGGCGAGCATCAAGGCGAAGATGCCCTTCTGAGAGCGTCCAAGGACCGGGAAGACTCACTCGACAGAGAGGGTCGCTCTTGTCGCCCGGAGAGGACGCGGACCTCTTGCGGCGACTGGAGCAGCAGAGCAACATGAGACACCAGAGCTGCAAGAGGGAAGTGGACAGTGAGCAGAAGGGAGTGGAGGAGGCGGCAGAGTGGAATCCGATGGGAGGGCTCAACACGGGACGGGCTTAGGAGTCTCGAGAGAGAACCTACCAGACAGAGGAGGAGCGAGAGAAGGAAAAGGAGAAGCACCGCGAGTGAGGGCCATGCGAAGCGCGGCAGCAGGGACGCCACCGAGGACAACCAGCGAGGCGTCTCCATTGAGGACGGCGAGGACCCGCCCCGGGGACCGCGCCACCTCCCCCCCCCCCCTCGCGGTCCATCTTCCGCCATCGCCCGCGCCGCGCTTCTTCTGCTGCTTCCGATAAACAGAATGTCTTCTCCCATCCAGGTTCGTCTTCCTTCACAATTCACTCATCGCACTCTCCATCAAGACACTCTTTGAATCATTTCAAGTGACAGGTTAGAAACTCTTTCTTCCAAAAGGAACGCCTTAATGAAGCAGCGAGAAGACGACAAGGACAGTCGATTGTGGCTGATGAGGGACGAGAGAAGAAGAGAAGAGAAGGGGAGAGGGACGGAGGCAGAGTGACCGCTGTCTCTGTCTCTGCACCCTCCGCGTCGCAATTCAGGACCGAATTGAATCGTCCACAAATTGCATTCGGCAATTCGTGTGAATCGCGTTAGCCACAACCTTTCCTCGGCCACTCGCCTGACCCCGAGAGACGTCTCCGAGTCAAGAAGACGCGGAAGCAGCGGGAGAAGGCTGGCAGGACAAGTGAAGTGCTTCTGGGCTGGAGACGAAGTAGGATGGAGAGTCGAGTATGATGAATGTGCAGCCGAGCTCGAGACAGAGAAGACTCCCTCAACGTGTCCCCAGAGACACAAAAACGCGGCGACGAGTCGACCACTGACTGCGCCGCGTCGCGAGCTTCCACCAGGGAATTCCCTCTCTTCACTTCGTCTTCTCTCCCTTTTCACCATCAACAAGGAGCTTTTTTTTCCTCTTCGGAAAGTACAAGAAACGTGCATTCTGTCATCAGACACGTTATCAACTAAAAGTTACAATGTTACAGAAAGCTAGAAACGAAAGCTGAAAGTGTTCAGTGTTGTCGATTTCTCTCATGTCCAGCTCAATTTCTGGAAAAGAAGTGCGAAACAGTGGATTTCGGACTAGTTTATGTCGATTGTCTTTGAATCCAGGACTAGTAGACAATCACTTAGGATGTACATTCCAACAATCTCATAGCACATCTGTACACAAGGAGAGTTACTGAAAATTCATACCAAACGTCTATTCACTTGGATCAAAAGTACAGTGCGCAGAAATTCCGTGCGCCAGCAACCAGTTTTCAAATATCGCGCCATCATTGCCGCTTTTCGCTTCGGGATCCGGCCACTTCACCCATGGACTACTGTAGCTAGGAGTTTCACCCAAAATGCTAAACTTCTTTTTGAATATGCCGTTCTTTACTCGTTTTGCACGTTAGTGATAGTGATTTATATGATGCTCTTTTCTCGCTCCTTTGGCATGTTTTCTTATCTTGCTTAATTTTCGTCTCTGTTGCTGTAGATAAGTAGATGAACACTTCGGGACATTCTGATCAAGGGACATTCCCGGTTGAATGGCTACATCCGAGACCTACCGGTCCCTCTCCACTAAATCCTGATTTCTACCAAGCGTACATCAATCAGGGGTCTAGTTCTCCGCGTGATGTGGAAGGTTTGCTTTCTGTTGTACTTGTTATTCGGCTATAATAGTTCCTAATACGCCAAACAACCTGGAACCTATTGGTGTCGTGAGAGTGACCTATAAGGATAACAATGAAGACTTGGCGAGTCGTCTAGTTCGCGAAAACAGTGCTCTGATCGAAAATGAAGCGCTTCGACAGGTATATTTTGGATAGTCTGTTGTAAGACAAAAGATTGCAAATACGGCTGTAAACGTGAGCAGCCCGCAGTACGAGAGACTGATTAGTCTCGAATTCAACGAAGATGAGCTGTGCCGACGAGAGGATGAGCGGCGTCTGAAGATGCGGGAGAAGCTCATTCCGCCCTCTGCCAACCGGACCTGATTCCCCCAATCTCTATTTATTCCTAGTTCGGGATCTCAGCTGTTCACAGTACAAAATTCGCCTATTAAGTTGAATCCCAATTGATAAACTTGGTCTCTTCCATATCTTGTTCTTCCGACGCGTATATTGCGCGACATGATGTACATTACGCTTCCGTTGTGGTTAAACTCATTATTTATAGGGTTCTAAGACGCCAGAATGGGTATCTCCCGTGATAGTTGGCACAAGCGTCGCGCGACCGGTGGAAAGGTTTGCTTGCTTCAAGTTCATCAAATTTGCAATTGTTTTAGCGCGTGCCGCTGCACAAGAAACGCAAGTTCGAGTTGGGTCGCCCAGCCGCCAACACGAAGATTGGAGCGAAGCGCATCCATCTTGTCCGCACCCGTGGAGGCTCGCTGAAGCACCGCGCTCTTCGTCTCGACACGGGCAACTTCTCATGGGGAAGCGAAGGTTTGCCGTTTCAGCTTCTTGCCTATGTCTTATAGGCACAACTCGCAAGACTCGTATCGTCGACACCGTCTACAACGCTTCGAACAACGAGCTTGTGCGTACGAAGACACTCGTCAAGGGAGCCATCGTGACCATTGATGCTGTTCCGTTCCGCCAGTGGTACGAAGCTCACTACTCTTCCCCGCTCGCCCGCAAGAAGGGAGCTAAGCTGACTGAGGAAGAGGAGGCTCGCATCAACAAGAAGAGGTTGGCGTTGCGCTAGGATTGTGAATTGTTGTATTTACTTGAAGGGCCCCGAGGACGCAGAAGAAATACACGCTTCGACAGAAGACGGCCGAAGTGGAGCAGCACCTTATTGAGCAGTTCCAGGGAGGTCGCCTCCTCGCCCGCATTGCCAGCAGGCCCGGACAGGTTCGTTTTACTGTGTTGTTTGATACAGCCGTTCTCAGGTTGGCCGAGCTGACGGATACATCCTCGAGGGCAAGGAGCTTGAGTTCTACCTTCGCAAGATCCGCGCCAAGAAGGCGAAATAAGTGCGCCAATTCCTTGTTTCTGTTGTTCTTCGGCGTCGATAAATGTTACGCTCTCTGATTTTTGAACAACATCTCATCAATGCGTGTCATCAGTCGTCCGGTTTATCTTGGAGCATGCCATCTTCGTTGAGTGGTCCTTTAGATGATTTCCCACCTTGGACAAGAGCCGCCGAGCTCCTATCAGCAAGAGCCGGAGAAGACGAGGGCAGCCATCGCTTATTTAATGACAAAGGTGCACGAAGCGCGGACGATGACCGAGGAACTCATTTACATGCTCGACAAGCAGGAAAAAGCCCCTTGGTAAAAAGATTCTACTTGGCAATGTTGTTCTAGGTCAGAAATGCTGGACAAGTTCTCAGCTTTGACGGCGAATTTCACCCAACTGCAGTCGATGATGCGCAAATCGGCTCTCACAGCTGGCGCCGTAGACGAAGGCATGCTGTTGAAGAAGCACGTGCTCACGCCGCTCTCACTCAGTCTCGACACCGATCCTCAACTTCTCGTATCTCTATTCTCGTCATCGCAAACATTCTTTAGGAACTGACGGGAAACCGAGTGCCGTCCTTCAACCACGATCTCGTCCCTGACTATCTTCGGACAAAGCCAACTCCAGAATTAGAAGATGAGGAGAAACAATTGGAGCAGGAGAAGGGCGGAAAAACGGCGGATAACATTCTCAAGCAGGTCCGAGTGCTTTTTTGTATTCGAATATCCTCACTTCCAGATCACGAGCATGAACAAGCACGTGGAGGCGATGCAAAGCGGGATTCAGCCGACGGAAAGGAGTCAAGCAGACGCTCTCGTGGAGCAGGTGAGAAAGCATCGATCGCTAGAGATTATCCTCGGAGGAGCGGCAGCGTCCTTGCTCTTTCTCTAATCGACTATCTTGCAGGCGACGTTCAACGACGAAGAGACAACGAGACTCGTGAAGGCAGTGATGGTCGGCGACGAGCTGCGACCCGTCTCCCACAGAGCGCCGCCCGTTCCTCAGCAGCCTCCGCGACGATGATCTCTTTCTTTCTTCTTTCGTGCACAAATGAAATGTTTCTCCTTGACGAAGTCACATAATAAGCCTAACTGTCTCCTCAGACGCCGGTCATATCTCCTTCTGCACGAGCCTAGGTGACCACAAGTAGAAAGGAGAGGCAGATGACCGAGGCGAAGGGCTCCGCGGACTGGGAGTCGAAGGACGCTCATTTCCCTCTGCCACTGCCCGCTCTCGGTCCCATCTCCTTCGCCCAGCGTCTCAACACCTTCTACGATTCCCTGGGAGAACCACACCGCAGGTAGTTCCTCCCTCAATCATTCTCTGAAAGAAGATGGAAAGTGAGCAAAGAAGTTGAAGGTCGGTGACGGATGAGATGCTGAGCATCCTCAACCCGGTCCTCTATGTGAATGACGCTCTCTCGCGGGTCCTCGAAGTCGGTTCCGGAGCTGCGGGCACTGTCGAAGCCCTTCTTCTGCAGGTGGGCGACTCCTGAAGGGCACAACGGTCTTGCAGATTCTCTATAACGGCCTTATTGTGCCAGTTCGATGCAAGAAGGAAGTCTCTTTCGCTCAACTCAAATGCGAAGTGGTTGCAAAGACGAAGAAGTAAGTTTTCTGCCAAATGGAAAAACTGGCAGAATGTTGCCGCCGGACGCATCGGCGGCCGCCTCGGACTATGCTTGGTCCGTCGTCGACACCGCCACAGGACAATGGAGTGACGAACTTGATGAGAGTCTCGCCGTGGGGGCCGTCGACATCGTGCAGCCCTTCGCCCTCTGCGTCCTCTATGAGCCGGCTCACTACAAGGACGAGAAGAAGCTGATTGATGCCATCGGTTGGTTGAGAGAGAAAGAGAAGGTCCAGAACTCGCATTGGGGAGTCGTCTCAGCGTGCTGGAGGATCAGATGGACGAGGAACATCGCGAGTATCGAGCTGACTTGTTCCGAGTGATGAAGAAGTCGCTGGAGGAACGAGGCCAAGGCGGCTACGAGCACTTCGCCTTCCCCGAGGAGAAGACCCTCACCCTCGACGACGACTGTCCTCCCGATCTGGCCAACAAAATAG
Source organism: Poikilolaimus oxycercus (assembly GCA_034700245.1). Taxonomy (NCBI): domain Eukaryota; kingdom Metazoa; phylum Nematoda; class Chromadorea; order Rhabditida; family Rhabditidae; genus Poikilolaimus; species Poikilolaimus oxycercus. The sequence goes on from JAQIXL010000275.1 coordinate 19,513, forward strand.
AATGTGAGTGGAGAAGGGGAAGGAGAAGAGAAGACAGCCGCCTCCCTCGAGTACGAGGTCTTCTACATGCAGCGAGAGGCGGAGGAGCGAGCCGACGACTCGGACGCCGTCTATGTGCGGGTCGGCATCGAGAAGGGCCTCACGGCTGCAGATCTCGTCGAGAGGGCGACAAGGCAGTTGCTCATCGAGGGATGTCAGGTCTCCGCCGACTCCCCTCTCAAGTCTTTAGTTCACGGACAACAACGAAGACTTTCTCCTCCAAATCGCGGCGAAGAAGAGCTTCGCGACACGACATGACAAGACCTTGATGCTCTACGAGGCAAGTCTAGTCTTCCTTCCCTTGACTCGCGTGCAGAGTGTTCGATCAGCTCTTGAAGACTACAGAAACCCGCAGTTCGTTCTCCGACGTCGTGAACTTGTCCTCCGCGACTTCCCTCGACCTGCTCCTCTCATAACGGCAAGTGACTTCTTTCTGAAGAAGAAGGAGGAAGAATTGCAGCCGGCCTTCATGCGAGCTCGCTTTCTGCGCGACGCGACGCGGACGCCGGACTCGTTGACGGAGTTCGAGTCGAAGGCAATCATGAATCTGTGGGACGTGGACGAGATGGTGAAGATGCGTCCCATCTCCTGCTCCAACATGGACACCTCTGGACCCGAAGCCATGATTCGGTCTCCTTCTCTCTACCTCTTGCAATCAATTCAGAGCTGAGTTGGCCATCTTCGTGGGCAAGTCGATGATCGCGCACAAGACCTCTTCTAAGGTCTCAACACGAAATCCCCGATGGTCTACGGTGAGTGTTGAAGGGGAGAGAAGGGGCCTCTCTCAGGACTTCATCACCTTCGATCTCTACTCCAAGGACATTCCCTCGGGCGCCGTCCTCTCGGTCTCCCTGGTGGAAGAGCGACCGCCCTCGACGGGGAAGAAGAAGAGCGCCGCGTCGTCGAGTGGCGAGGCGAGAATGGTTGGATGGGGCAATGTGCGTCTGGCTGACTGGCGCGACGAGCTGAGACAAGGCCTCGTCACCATCCAACTCTCGCCGCCTCCTCAAGGCGATTGTCCGCCTGCCCCCTCGGGTCATCCAGCGCCGCCCTTCTTGAATCCCTTTGCCGCACCACCTGAACAAACGCCGAAGACTGGTCAGTTTCCTCTTCAGAGATCAAAGGGAGGAGTTGAGGTTGCATTCGATTGGTCATCGAGATGAACCACTATAGAGGACGAGTGAAGTTCCCGACCGAGGGAATGTACCGTAATTACATGGAACACATGATCAAATGGGGCAAGGTGAGAGCGCCCTCGTTGGCCGTGGCCAGGGAGACTCCGAGTGTCGTCGACAAACTCCTCGAGATCCATCGACGATGGCATCTCGGAGCCGAGTTGAGGGCCGACGACGAGGAATTCGTCTGGGAGAAGAGGTGAGAGAAGGAGAAGGAAGAGAGGGGACAGATATTTCATCCGAGATCGTCTTCCCGACATGGTCACGGTGCTGGCTGAATGTGACATCACGTGGCAGAACAGAGAGAACTTCGTCGAGTTCTACGTGATGCTCTCCAAGTGGGGACTCATGTCGACGGGCACGGCCCTTGCCCTTCTCGACAGACGCTATCAAGACATCTACATTCGGTCTGTCCCTCCCCTTCCTCCCTTCAGCTCGCAGGACATTCGCCGTCACCCGTCTCGGTCAACTTGTGGACAACGACGTGTTCCCCCTTTTCCTGCTTCCCCTCGTGCAAGCTCTGAAATGCGAGCCGAACGCCTTCAATGCCCTGGCTGCTCTTCTCCTTCGAAAGTCTCTGGGCGACTTCCGCATTGGCCACAAGTTCTTCTGGCTGCTGAGGGCGGAGCTTCGCGGTCTGCAAGACTCGCAGCCCGCCTCGCCCGAGTTCTTCATCCGCTTCGCCCTTCTCGTCGAGGCGTATCTCCGAGGCAGCGACAGCCTCGTGTGGACGATCATCAAGCAGGTCTCCTCTTCTCCTCTTCTCCTCGCACACTCTTCCAGGTCCGCCTCGTGGATCAGTTGTCCGAGTTGAGCGCCGAGGTGAAGGCGAATCGAGAGGCGTCCACGAGGAGACTCCAACAACGACTCAAAGAGTTGCAAGAAGACGGCGTCGTGGAGCACGTCATCTCGCCCCTTGACCCGACCAACGTCCTCGGGCCTCTTCTGTCTGTCTCCCTCTCTCTGCCCACTCTTTTCTTCCAGAATCGACAAATGCAAAGTTCTGGGAAGCGCCAAGTTGCCGATCAAGTTGGTGTGGGCGAATGTGTCTCCTCTGGCGGCGATCTCTCGTCCTCAGCACGAGATCATCTTCAAGGAGGGCGACGACCTCCGCCAGGACATGCTCGTCCTTCACGTCATCTCGGTGATGGACGCCTTGTGGAAGAAGGCCTTCATGGATTGCTCCCTCTCCATTTATCCCGTCTTGCCCATGGGCACAAAGGTGAGTCTTCCTTCTCCTCTTCACTCTTCTAGGTGGGAATGATCGGAGTGGTGCCAGACGCCCTCACTCTCTTCGAGGTCGTTCAAGTGGAGAATGGTCGAGTGGGCTCTGCCTTCAAAGGTCTTGACACGGCTTTCATCAACGACTTCGTGAGGGCGAAGAAGAACTCGAAGCAGTCTGTCTCCTCTCTCTTCCCCTCTCTCAACTCTCAGATACTTGGAATGTGTAGACCGTTTCCTCATGTCTTGTGTCGGCTACTCCGTCGCCACTTACGCTCTCGGCATCAAGGACCGCCACAATGACAACATCATGATCACCCACGGAGGACGTCTCTTCCACATCGGTTCTCTCCTCTCTCTCCGAGAGACTCTTCAGACTTCGGTCACATGCTCGGACACGGCAAGAAGAAGCTCGGCATCCAGCGAGACCGCGTGCCCTTCGTCCTCACCGAGCACTTCCTCTTCGTCATCCGCCAAGGGCGCCCCATCCAGAAGGAGGCCCACGAAGTCAAGAAGTTCGCCCGTCTCTGCTCCGAGGCCTTCATGGTTCTCTTCGAGAGCTACGACCTCTTCCTCGCCTTCTTCTCCCTCGCCCAAGCAATGGGTGAGTGGTCTTCCTTCTCCCACAAGACGGCGCAGGTCTCCCCGAGTTGCGCACTCGCAAGGACCTCGATCACGTCCGCGAGACCCTCGCCGTCGCCTCTCGATCTTCAGACGACGCCCGCTCCCACTTCGACGCCGTCTTCGAGGACGCCTTCAACGGCAGCTGGGCCACCAAGACCAACTGGTTCTTCCACGCCGTGAAGCATATGTAGAGAGAGTCTCTTGCCCTTCCTTGTCCCTCACGGGTTCCTTCTCTTCCTTCCTCGATCTCAAGCCGCTTCGGCAATAAACTCTTTCCTTTCATCGCCGACCCCTTGAAAGACACGGCAAGCGCCCCGAGAGCCGTGGCCGGCCTGCCTTCGTCTTCCCCTCCCCTCCCCTTGAAGGAAGAAGGATCGAGGATGTTCCGTTGTGTGTTGATGGGGCCGGCGGGCTCGGGCAAGGGCACCGTCGCTCGCAAGATGCAGCAAGCCTTCTCCGACTTCGCTCTCTTCACCGCCGGCGACGTCGTTCGATGGCACATCGCCCACGGCACGGGTCCGTCTCTTGTCCCTTCCCCTGACAAACACAGAATTCGGCAGAAGAGCGGTCCTCTTCCTCGAGAGAGGCGACCTCGTGCCCGAGGAGCTCTCGAATCAACTTCTTCTCCACGAATTGAGAAGACTCGCCGACGCGAAGCGACTCATCCTTGACGGTTCGTCTTCTAGAAAGAAGGCAAGGGACAGGCTTCCCTCGCTCGGAGTCTCAGGCGACTCTCCTCGACTCCTTTCTTCCCCCTCAACTCGTCGTCGAGTTGGTCGTGTCCGAGGAGAACATCGTCGAGCGTCTCTCTCGCCGTCTCGTGCACGCTCCCTCGGGCCGCGTCTACAACTCCGACTACAACCCTCCCCTCGCGGCAGTCTGTTGTTCCTCCAAGAGAAGAGAATAGAAGAGCAGGGAGTGGACGATGTGACGGGAGAGCCGCTCACTCGGCGTGTCGACGATCAGCCGGCTGCCGTGCGAAAGAGACTCGGCGTGTATCGAAGCACAGAGAGTCGCGTGGCGGAACATTACCGCCGCCGGGGAGTGCTGCTGAGGGCGGAGGGGGAGTGCACGGACTCCCTTTGGCCTCTCATCCAGCAGTCCTTACAGGAAACTCTTCTCAAGTCTCATCTTTGAATCTTCTTCTTCTCCCTATCAAGTCTAGGCATTTTGTGTGTTTCACGAGCTTTAATCGCATTCCATAATAGAGAAGCGAGCATAAGATCCCCTTTGACCTCGATGTATTGAAGAGCTTGAGATTGGTGTGGAAGGAAAGAGAATAAAGAAGTTGTGTCAGCCGAGCCAGGTCTCCGCTCCGGGGAAGGAGACGCCCACTCCAGTACTGCAACTCTCCCTTCTTCTTCTCTCAGAGAACTCACTTCACTCCCACACCCGCCATGGGCACTCCGACGCCGAAGTTCTGCGAGACTTGTCCCTTCATGTAGTCGACGCCGACGTGGTTGTTCTGTTGATAGTAAGGTCCCACTCCGCCTCCCACGTCCACGCCGATCGGCTTCCCCAACTCGCCCGGCTTCAATGGAACCGACACCTGACACGAATTGCACATGGAGAGAGATTACGGTAGCGTGAGTGTCTCCTTCGACGCCGAGGGACTGCACGAGAGGGACAGACCAGCCAGAGCGATAGCCGTACTTCCCTTCGTACCAGTTCCCGCCTGCTTCCGCATATTGACTCCAATAGTCTCTGAAGACTAGAGGAAGAAGAGAGAGACTCTTACCGTACTCCGATGTTCTGAGAGTAGCCACCACCCCAGCCCCCGAAGGGGACGTTCATCACGTTGCCTGCTCCGATGGCTCCTTCCTCGTTGATGGGATAGTAAGGAATTCCATTCACTCCCCAGGATCCTGCAATCTCTTCACTTCCGAAGAGAACAAACCGAGATTGAGGCCGACTCCCGAGGAGAAGGAGTTCGCGATGGCATACAGAGGATCGGAGCGACCGAGGAATCTCTGACAGTCCTGGAAGTAGGCGGCGCACTTCTTCTCGAAGCCTCGCTCGAATTTGGGACTGCAGTGGCGGGTGACGGTGTGGTGGAAGCGAGCACAGAGATTCTGGAGGGCGAGGGCCGAGCGATGCACGGACGCCGTCTCGGGACGGGCAGACGCGAGAGAAGGCGGCTGATGGCCTTGAGGGAAAGAAGGAGAACTCACTGGAGGGTCAAAGGAACGTCTGGCTGCATGCTCTGTCAACTCAGGGAAAGGCACATTCGAGCGTGTTGGAGAAGAGGAGGAAGAAGAAGAGTCGAAGGGTGCCGGCGGCTTCTGTCTCTTCCTCTCGAAGACCTTGACCAAGCTTACATTTGGATCTGCCGCCTCGCCGGGATGTTGTCGACCGGGCACGTTCTTGAAGACATCTTCGAATTGTGCTCGCTGTTTCGCTTGTTGTTCGAGTAGTTGCTGGTATCTGATGGAAGTCTAGGAAGAAGCGAAGAAGACACCTCTGTTGTTGAACTTTCTCAGCGTACTCGTTCATTCGAGCAAAATAGGCGTCGTAGTAGGCATTCTGCGCCCGTCGATAGGCTTGTCTCTGTCTCGCCAGCTGTATCTTATAATTGTCGTAAGGCGAACTGCAAAGAAAATGAAGAAGGAAGAAGACTCACAAGCCCCGCTGCTGTCCATTGCAAGCAGTGAAGACGGCGCCGAGGAAGAAGAAGAAGGCGACGGCGGAGTGGCAGAAGGGCATGGCGACTGCGAGCCGCGAGAACCAGCCCCCTTCCGTTTGCCCGTCTTCATTCTCGAAAGTTGTGCTGGGCACACGGAGACAGAGTTTTATTGTGTCAGCCATAGATAACCCGCGAGAAGATGTCGATGCATTGGTACTTGTAGAGACCGCAGAGGAAAGCATAGCGAGGAACGGCGAGGAGATCCGCCGAGGTGCAGAAGTTCCTCGCATACCACTCCGTTCGATCACACCAGAACTTGATCTCACGTGTCCAGATGCGATCCGGCGGCTACAGAGAGAAAGTGGGATAGAGAGAGGACACTCACGGGCTTGAAGGGCACTGGCTTGTCCGGGATCTCGGCTTTGGGACAGCGACCGCGGTATCGTTCACAGAAGTCGAGGGCCTGCGAGGACAAGTCCCCGAAGCGAGTCGGCTCGGGACAGACATACTCGAAGCGCTCTTTGTGCTTCTTGCAGTAAAGAGAAAAGTCGAGTCGGATCTCCCTGGAAGGTTGAGAGACAAGACTTCTTCGCCCACTTGATGCCCGTGTAGAAGTTTCTCGTGAGAAGAATCTTGCACATTTGCACAAAGGCATCACAGAAAGTGCGCGTCTCGTCGACTGCCTGTCGTCATTCAAAGAGCATCGACTCGAGAGAGAGACGACCTACTTGGGCGAGGGGATAGCTGAAGCACATCTTCAAGTACTCGCCATGCAGCTCGCGACAAGACTGCACTCAAGACATGGTCAAGGAGCTCTCACTCACGGGATCCTCCACTTCCTCTTCTTCGTCTCCAACAAATTCCATCGTCTGGCGAGCATCTCGGTGCAATTTCGCTTCTACACACTTCAAGAGGGAAAGAAAGAAAGCCCACGCTGAAGTCTTCGGGTCATGCAGAAGAGGGATGTCTGCTGATGAACACAGACCTCATCTGCCACAGACTTGCCATCCACGAGGGAGAGGGAATAAAGCAGAGAAAGGGGAAGGAGCCAGAAGACGAAGACTCGGAGAGACATCCTTATGGGGCATCCTTGTGGGGCAGGGCGAAGGCGAAGAGAAAAGAGAAACACGTTGTGTGAGTTCACATGGCAAGGAAGTTTATCGTGGGGAGAAGAGAAGAGAAGTGACGAGGAGATTCAAGGCCGATCACTAAACATTTCTCCTATTATCGAGGAAAGGAAGAAGCTCAGATTGGATAGACTCGCTTTCAATATACAAGTCAACTCTGTCAAAGTTAACAACAAATTGCAATAACTAGAGAATTATGCACGAAGAGGAGACCACTCACTGGTTGAGCTCGGCTTGGCCCATCGGCTTGAGATCCGGGGAGACCTGAACATTCGCGAGCCATCTTCAAGTCTTACTTTGAAGGCGCAGCCGGTGTTCTCGACGATGTCCTCCACTTTGAGGTCTTGGCGTACTTCAAGCAATGTGAGACCTTGCTCCTTGTCCACCGAGAAGACGGCCTAAGAGGTTAAGAGAGAAAAGAAGAAGAGACCATGTCGGTGATGATCATGGCGACGACGCCTTTGCCCGTGAGCGGCAGTTGGCATTTGTCGAGGATCTTCTGCTCGCCGCCCTTCGACGTATGCTCCATGGTGACGACGACCTTGGAGCCGGGAGCGGACACCAGGTCCATCGCACCTCCCATTCCTTTCACCAATTTGCCCTGGAAGAATTGAGGGAAGATGGAGAAACTCACGGGGATCATCCAGTTGGCAAGGTCTCCATACTGTGAGACCTGGAGGGCGCCGAGGAACGTGATGTCGATATGACCTCTGAAGAAAACGTTTCCCAGAAGAGAAGGTCACCTACCCTCGAATCATGGCAAAGGAGTCATCTGAAGAGAAGATAGATGCTCCTGGCAACAAAGTGATCGGTTCCTTCCCGGCGTTGATCAGATCCGCGTCTTCTTGACCCTTTCTTGGATACGGACCCTTCAAGAAGAGAACTAAAGTCAAAAGAAGGCATCTTACCACTCCGATGATTCCATTTTCACTCTGAAGATGAATGGTCATTCCCTTAGGAATGAAGTTCGGCGTGAGGGTGGGGATGCCAATGCCGAGGTTCACTACAACTCCGTCCACATCTTGACAAATCCGCTTACCGTACATGCCGTCGCGGAATTCGAGGGCTGCTCGCCGCGCAATGATCTCGCGCGTCCTCGCCGCCGGAGTGGCCGGCTCCTCGTGCTTCCCTTCCTTCGCGAACATCGGCCGCTCGATCGGCTTCTTGTAGTTCTTGCCCACAAGAAGTCGGTGACAGAAGATAGACGGAATGTGCACCTGAACATTCATCTTCTAGTGTGGAAAGACTCACGTCGTTGGGAAGAATGACGCCGACGTCGACGATCTCCTCCACTTCGACGATGGTCACCTTCGCCGCTTTGCACATCGGCGGGTTGAAGTTGCCGGCGCTCTGTCTAAACCAGTCAGTATTCAGATGAAACTGAGAAGAAGACTCACCTGAATTGAAGATTTCCGAGTCGATCGGCCCTCCACGCCTTGACAAGAGCAAAGTCGCCCCAGATCGCCTCTTCCATTACGTAGTTGAGGCCGTTGAAAACGCGCGTCTACAAGACATTCTCTGGATGAATGAAGAGACCTCTTTGGCGGCGCTGGCCACCTCGATGTGACCCTTCTCGGTGGCGGAGTACTTGATAGGGGCTCCTCCTTCTTGAATCAGCGTTCCATAGCCGGTGGGAGTGAAGAAAGCCGGCACGCCCGCCCCCGCCGCTCGAATTCGCTCCGCGAGTGTTCCCTACATTCGTTCAACGACTGAATAAGGAGGCACCTGAGGTGTAAACTCGAGTTCGAGCTCGCCAGAGAGATATTGGCGCGCGAATTCCGCATTTTCTCCCACATACGAGGAAATCATCTTCTTGATCTGAATCGGAGAAGTCATTGCATGAAATGAACAAGCCTGCTTCTGTTTGAGGAGAAGACCGAGTCCCCAGTTGTCGACGCCGGCATTGTTGCTCACACACGTGAGTCCCTTCACGCCCTTCTGTCGCAGTGCCTCGATCAAGTTCTCGGGAATGCCACATAATCCGAAGCCTGAACTCTCTTCTGTCCCAATAGAAAGTCTCTCACCTCCGACAAGAAGCTTTGCTCCATCGGGGATGTCGGCAATCGCTTCAGTCGCTGACTCGTATATCTTCACATCTCGACGTGAAGACAGAGAAAAGGACGAGACGCGAACACAGAAGGGTGATCTCTGTGAAGGAGTAGATGAGAGAAGAAGAGATCTCACTCACAACATTCCCAAATCCGGATGAACTCCTGAGGAGCGCGTTCACAGCGCGTCGACTAGCGTGAACCATCTAAAACTGAGTTATAATTTGGGACAGACAGAGCACGGAGAGAAGTCTACCACTCGGCGCGACCCGGAATAGGAAAAGACAGGTGAAATGAGAAGGGAGAGAGAAGCAAATTTGTGCCCTGAACGCCTGCCAGAATAAAAGGGCGACGAGAGATGAAATGGCAGACCGCGTGGGAATTACGAAGGCGTGCAAGTGGCTGGAAGATAAGAAAGAGCGAAGAGACAGGCGGCAGCCGTGACGCAGAACGGGAGCATCCAGGAATGAATGTTCACTGATCAGAGAGGGGAAGAAGAGAGGCAAGAGGGCGAAAGGCGAACACGTGCTCTGCGATCTGCCACAAGCTGGCAGTCTCTCGGGAAGAGGAGAAGGGCTTCTGGAAGGAGGAGTGGATCTTCTCGAGGACGACTCGTCTGCAGCCGTCTCGAGGCTGGAAACACCAGTTCCTCCTCTCATCCACACTCCGCGGCACGTGGCGGAAGAGCTATGGAACCAGTTTCTCTCTCAAAGGTAGGTCGGGCCACTACGCTCATAGGGCATCCATTGAACAATGATCTCGGATTAGTGATCGCTAACCGCGATAAGGAAGAACGGAAATATTACACCCGTAAAGACGAGACAGGAATCCCTTTCCTTGATAAGCACGCCAAAAAACAAACGGCGACAGACTGGAAGAGGGAGTTCTCTAAAAAACAAGCTCTTGAGATTCATCGGAAGTGCTTCCAGTCGCTTTTGCTCGAATACTTCGAGGTTCTTAACCTGTCTTTAGGTGTCGAATGACTGTAAAGCTTTATTTACATACTCAGTGCTATCAGAACCCGATAGAGGACTTATCACAGCAGAACCGTCGAAAAGAGCACGGGGAAACACTGACTCGGTTGCAGAGCAAAAGACATCGCGAATAAAACAACTTCCTACGAATACACAGATGCTTCTTCAAACTGTCATTAGCAAGAGAATTCACATAAAGCAAAAGCGGACCAAAATCAAGACAAATGAAACAGACTTAGTGCTGGAATCTCAAAGTGAGGCTACAAGCCCGTACACAAAGGAGCATCAACGATCTCTGAGTAATTGGTTGGCCAGGAAGGCGGCCACGTCAGGATTCGTCCAGTACGAGAAGTGCGATTTCAGCAGCGACCAGTAACTTTTATCCGTCAACGCCGGTTGAACCTGAGAAGAAAGTGAAATCTAAGCACTTCACAAACCTGGAAATCCATCCTCTTCGATGGTCGACTTACAAGTGGAACATTCTCGAGCAATCTCTCCACTTCACTTTTTTCCACCACAGCCACTGGCGCCTAAGAATCAGACTCAGCGAAGGCAATAACTTGACTACCTCTATCGGTTTCGCGTCAGTCGCCTCTGGCTTGGCTGTTTTCGAACCAAACCACCATCCTTTCTTGCCATCTTTCGGTCCATCCTTCTTTTGCTCTTCCGGTGGAGGAGTAATGCTTCTGGGAGATGAATCTACACTCATTGACCACGTGAAAGACACAATTTTCCTAACTCACATCCACTACCAAGTCCATCGGCGTCTGAGTCGACTTCGTCTTCTTCATCATCAACTTCGTCAGAGCCTTTCTTCTCGTCCTTAAACAGGCGTCAACGTTAAAAAAAAGAAAAGAAATTAAACCTTGGTTTTCTTCGCCTTGTTTTTCTGCTTCTTCAGAAGGCGAGTATGGACCTCCATAGGAAGCGCATCGTAATCATTTTTCGAACGCAGATCGTGAGACGAGTACAGTTTCACGGGTCGAATGTTTCGAAATTCAGCAGCAAATAGTGGCTCAAGACGATATGCGACGGGATCATACCTGCAAACTCAAATTGTTCATTTATACTCACGGATGAAAGATGTTGAAGATACGCTCGAGTTGAGAAGGTGGAGGCACAACAGTTTCCGCTTTCGCTCCGCGCATTATCAGGAAAACGGCCATTGGTGATCCAACACAAAAGAGATATTTCACCTAAAACGAATAGAAGAGAGACGAGATGCATTACCTTGAAGAGAAGCCTTTCGTCTTCCGTCATGAGAACTTGACCAAAGCCGCCTTCGACACTGCTAACGAGCTCTTCTCGAGCATTTTGAAATTGCTGCAGCGCCTGCTTTTGAGCATCATCAGTGCACCTGGACATATGAGCATCCTAAGAGACTTGCCAACCATTAAACACCCGCTTACCAATGCCTGTGTGACATAGTGATCATAGAGAAGGAGCGGCGACCAGTTGGTGAGGATGTCGTAAGAGATGACCGATCCGAGAGAATGAGCGAATAGAGAGACGGGACCCTTGTATGTTGGATTGTGTGTCATGAAAAGACTGTAGACACTATTCAACGCGCGCACAACACCGCCGACTATCTAAAAAGACGTTGAAATGACTTGAATGGCCACCTCTTTTCGATAAAGCGGACTCTGATAATACATGATGTCCATGGCCGTAGAGTTAAGAGCGTGTCGCATATTGCTCATCTTAGGCAATGTCACGACGTCTGTCTCGCCATTGTCAAGAGTAAGAGCGGACCGCCATTCGATGGGAAGAATCATCGGTCGTGTCTTTTCATCAGGCCAATGTCTCTCCAGGGCCGCCTCAACTGCTTCACGAACTCTGAAGACTCAGCCATCAACTTGCAACCCACTCGCTCGTATTCTTAGCAATAAGATTCTCGTATCCCTTCTGACCGATGCCATGCACGATGAGCACGAGATGTGAAACCGACAGCCGTCCATCGGCGAAATCTGCGTCCGAAGAGTATCCGCGGCGTAACGATGTGCCCTTTCCCCATGCGATATATCTGATTACATAGACAAGACTGGAACAGGCTTGCCTCCACAGCCGGCTTGTCTTCGAAGTGCTGTACAAGAAAATGTCGATGACTGAATTCCAGCGAACTTCGCAACTTTCGAGTTGTAATTCCGTGATGACTAAATGACCAATGTTATCAGACTGTCAAATCATACGAGGTTTCTTGGTTTCCTTGTCAGTGAACATCGACGTCAGGTCGGGAATAGTTTGTCCATGAAAATGTTGCTGGTGGTGCTTTTCCACTGCGTCAGCCAACTCAGGCTACATAAGCAATTAATTAGAAACAATTTATAGAGTACCTCGAGGGGAGACCAATCATGGAGAAACCATGTTCCTCGGGTGATTTCCATATCATCTTCCTTCCAGTACAATGCGCTGATCAAATCCGATGATTGCCGTCGCCTGAATCATTCTTTGACAAGCGTGAAAAGTGATCTTTTAGAGGAGAAAAAGTAAAGCGTAAGCAAGACTCACATGTACAATCCGTTGAGAACAACAGCAGTGTCCAAGTTCACGTCCTTCATTTCTTCCAACACCGACTCTTCGATGTCAACGTTGTTGGTGCGACGCCATTGGACTTCGAGTCTAAGTGAATCGTATCCTAAACTGTTTATTTTTGTGGACTAATTTCTACTTTTTAGAGTTTGATAGACAAAAGTTGAATTTGCCAAACCTTTGAAAGGAGTCCATTTGTCGGCTTTCTTCTTGCGATAAAACCAGCGTACTTCGGAGCATTTCAACGGCACAACCTACAAACAGAGAATGGTAACGTCAGCAAACGCGCAGCGCTTCCCCAACGCATTGAATGTCAGTGTTCAATTGTTGACTCAGGCGAAAGATTGGCGGCCATGAGCTCCCAACTGCATGATCACGCGGCAGTCGACAACAGCAAGAGCTCTTTCATCGTACGAAACATGGAACTGACCCTTCCTCCAAGCTTCCGTTTCACGGGAGAACCGCTCCGACCCATTCGACGACGTCTAGCCACGTCGGCTCACATCGAGGCAAAAGACAAAAAATTTCCACGCGCGAATTTGAGATAATGGCAAATGTGTTTACAGTATACCTTTCGTTTTCGATTTCGTGTCGGAGGAACGGGACTTGTGGCCGGCGTCGTTGCTCGCGGTGTGGATGGAGACGCTTGTGGAGGCTTCTCCTCAGCCTCAGGCGACGACAAAGGATCCGAAGGACGAACGACGGCTGGCAGCGGCGGCACCGGAGGCGCCTGTCTCGGCTCCACTTCGACGGACTTTTTCTCAAGCTCGTCGACAGCGTCGACCGCCTGCTCAACGTCCGCCTCTTGGGTGGCCATAGGATTGCACCTGAAGACGAAAAGAAGAGACTGAGAGCCGAGACAATGTCAACACGCACGCGACAGGGCGAAAAGAGCATGAATAAGGCGCGCCGCGTCTTGCAATCACTGCGCGTCAGCACAAAGTGTCGATGAGAGGGGAGAGGGGAGGCGAGAGGAGAAGGAAATCCGGGCGGCGGAGGGGCGAGACGATCCTTGACCAGGTCGCGGCCGGGGCGACCCGCAGTCTCACAGACAGCGGGACAGCGGCGCCGGCGCTTCAAAATTCGCGGACGGGCGGAGCTCGTGGAGTCTGGCCGCCTGAGTGTTCTCTCGCAGCCTGCGCTCTCGCGACTTGAGAGAGTCTTGTTGTGACTCAGTTCAAGAGGAGCGAGATGTTTTCTCTTCCTCCTCGCCGCATGACGAGAGACGGCCTCGTCGTCTTTCCACCATCAAGCTCGCTCCCTTGAGACCGATGAGTCATTCTTCTCTGGGAAGACGCAACAACACCTTTATTCGGCAGGAGATAGAAATTAATTTAGATAACAACGAGGTGGGATACTGCTCTCACGGACAGAGTTGTTGATGGCAAGCTACTTCACAACTTGGGACACACGAGATGGACGGCGTCGCCTGCTCGCCACACTGAGTCGTGCACTCCGAGGCACAGAAGGCGGCGCACTCCTCGGGAGGCAGCGTCTGAGTGAGGCCGGGAGGAGAGCCGAACTGGATCTCCACTCGGAAGGAGGGCGGCGTCGACAGCGACGGCGCGGGGGTCGAGTATTCGTTGGTGCAGTCGGGCTGGCAGTTCGGCATGCATGCAGCCACACAGTTCGGCGACTGCTGAGTCTCGCTTAGCTGAGACACGGTCTGAGCTGTCATGTAGAGGGTCGGCGGGGGAAGGAAGACTGTGGATTGAGGTGAGAGGACAGATTGGTAGAGTTGAGCTGAACTCTGCTGAACTTCCGGCGTGGAACATGCTCGCGAGCATTCCACGGAACAAGCGGGAGAGCAGGCGGACTGAGGGCGAGATTGACTGACACAAGCGAGTTGACAGAGACTCTCGCACTCCTTCGTGCATGTCTCTTGAGAGGGACGAGGAGTCGCCGTGACAGTGTAGGATGCAGCCGGCAGGGGACCTGGCAGCGCCGTCTCCGATGCCACTGGCACTGATGCTGCAGGAAGTGGTGCAGGGGCAGCCGTTGAAGGAGCTTGAGTCACAGGAGGAGCTTGAGGAAGAATCTGGGGCGCTTGAGGAGGCTTCACCATTGGACTGCACACTTCGTTGCACGCCGAGACACAGTTGATCTCGCAAGCAGGACGACGAGGGGGCACTTGCTGTTGACAACTCTGACGACAGCCCGAATCGCATTGGAAGAGGCATTGCTGCTGTGTGGCGGATGCTGTGGAAGAAGCTTGAGGGAGGACTGGCGGAGAGTAGACGAAGGAGGACTGCGGCTGAGATGGAGCTGCCGTCACTGAGGCGACTGGCTGAAGTGAAGGCGCCTCGGCTTGCTGTGGCTGGAGGGGCGACGACGACGGTGGACAGACGAGACAAAGACTTCCAAGAGACGGCAAAGGGGGCAGGACGGCGGATGTCGGAGCTGATTGCTGTGGTGCCGAAGGTTGAGGAGAAGTGGGAAGGGAGGCGACGGTCTGCGAGAACTGCTGCTGCACATTGTTCGCGAACTGCTGGAGGTTCGTCTGCGCGTTCGCCACTTCGGCCACGTTCGAAGGACAAAGTTGCTTGCAGAGATTGGAGCAGGACGCGTTGTTGGAGGTGGACGAAACGGCCTCGCAGGTCTTCAGACAAGCCGGGAAGCAGATCGTCACCACGGTCTGAGGGGAGAGCAACTGTTGCAGAGGACTCTGCGTCGAGGTGCCCGTCGTCTGGCACACCTACAGACGAAGACTCAGAAGGACTCAGATGATACCTGATCACATGTGGGGGTGCAGAGGGAGGAGCATTGACTGGAGGAGGCGGGAGTCTGCTGGGTGCAGCTCGACACGCAGTCATTTCCACATTGAGTGGTACAGTTCTCTTGTGAACTTGTTGCCGGCGCTGCTACAGGCTGCAGTGTTGGGGGCAACGAGGGAACGGCTTGAACTGCCGGCCTCGGAGGAGCCGCCTGTGCTTGGGGTTGGACAGAAGGAGCTGGAGCTGGTGGAGGAGATGGCTGAGAAGAAGTTGGACTCGAGATGGAAGGAGACGAAGGAAGAGAAGAAGAAGAGGTGTTAGAAGTGGCAGCTGGGACGGTCTTGATGATGATCTGAATGGGGATGGGCGTGGCTGAAGGCGGCGAGTAAGCAGCGGGAGAGCCGGAGACGGGACAAGCTTGCTGACAAGAGGTGGAACAGGAGGAAGAACACTGATCCTGCGGCAGAGCCCGCGTCTCGCACACCGACGAGCATTTGGTCTGGCAATCGCCCTTGCACGAGGTGCCCGCTCGCTGAACGAGAAGAACTCGAGAAGAGAGGAGAGCCAACTTGCTGAATGTAGATTCTGATGGGCGGTCTGGAGGAAGAAGCTGAAGATGAAGAACTCGATGAAGGCGCCAACTGCGAGAAAGAAGAACAAGTCCTTTGACAAGTGCCTAGAAGAAATGAGAGAAAGGAAGAAGGACCTCTGCAGGTGAGAAGACATTGTGACTCTGGCTGTCTCTTCTGAACGCACGCATCGACGCAGGCGCCGAGACAAGTGGAGGGACAGGAAGAGAGCCTCAAGGGCTTCGACTGACAACCACACGACAACTGCTGACAACGACACACTTGTCTCAACTGAATCCTTTCTCTTGTGAAGAAGAAGACTCACGGCTCCGGAGAAGGGCAAAGCGGTGCAGGAGCAGGAGAGTGGAGGAGCTCCGGGCCCGCAGCCCGGACAACGGCCGCCGACCCCTCGGGCGAGCGCCTGCAATGCTTCTTCATTCAGAGAGCATTTCTGACAATTGGAAACACGAAATCGGATCTCCCTCGAGGCACTCGAGAAGCACCTCTCTATCGTCCCTTTCTGTCTTTCAAGGTCCAAGACTTGAAGAAGAGAAGCGTCGCCATCCTCGACAACCGCCACTTTTTCCCCTCACGGCCAGCTCTGATGCCGGACTCGAGGAACACTTGAACCGAGTTGGACACAGAAAGAAGCCGGATGGGGTTGAGAGAGGCGAGAGGGGGAAGATGAGAGGGAAGACGTCTCTTTTGGATGGGAGAGGAGGAGGAGGTTGATGAAGAAGGAGATGAAGGAACTCTCGAGGGAGGCGATCAGAGATGGTCAACAGTAGAAGCGAGGACTCACATTCGCCGTCGAGACAAAGGAGAGGCCGAGCAGCAGAAGACCGCGCGCCAGCATCGCCCGCCGAGCACCCCCGCTACGTCTTTTATGCCCGAGGCGTCTCTACGGTAGACCGTCCCTCCCCCTCCCTCCCCCTTGCCCTCTCTCGTCCACCGGGCAGCTCCTTCTTCAGACGGCTCCCGTCGAGTCGCATCGTCCTTCCTCGAATTTCTTCGCCAAGATCGGAATGCAAGAACGAAGACTGTGGAATGAGTGTTTGTTGACGGAGTCGAGAAGAGCCTCCTCTTCCACTTGGAAGCATCGCCTTCTCTAAGAGACGTGAAAGAAGTGTGAAGAGTCAATTGAGGGAGAGGGGCAGCTAGTTCAACAACTCGCTTGGCGCATGCTTTGTGGTTGACCTTTGGAGGCCCGTTTTGGTCTCCTTGTCTCTCTCTCTCCGCGTCACTTCTAAGCGCCTTTTGCCCCCGAAGAGAAGGCGAGAAGAAGAAGGAGAGGGAAGCCTCTTAGGGACTGCCTCAAGCAATTGCTGCTGCTTCTTCTTGCAACCAGATAAGCATTCGACACGCAGAATGCATCGCCGTCTGTCAACTCCCCTCCCCCTCCTTCTTCTTCTTCTTCTTCTTGTCCAGTTTGTCACCAGCAATTGTCCCGATGGCACGACGAGTCGTGAGTGAAGGGGCAGAAGGAAACAAGAAGAAGACTTTCTTCTTCAGCCTGTGTCATGGGAATGTGTCCACTCGCGAATCAAACTTGCACCTCCGAAGACTTTTGCTGTGAGTGAGAGGACTTCATAAGAAAGTTCTTCTTGCAGGCTACAGCCTCCAGTTGAGTACGGTAAGATGGTGTGGGGGGAAGACTTTCTGCAGCTTCTCATTACAACTCCAATGAGCACCTCCACCTCCACCTCGACGACCACCAGCACAACTACCTCCACAACGACGACGACCACTTGGACGCCGTCGACAAGTCCGGGCTCTTGTCCCGGTGTGAATCCTGGCAAGAGGAGTGACTTCTTTCAGGAGGCTGCAGCGACGCCGCCTCCAACTGCGCGCAGCTCGCCTATCTCTGCAATGACACGGCGTAATCCCCTTTCTCTTCTTCTCTAAACATTCCTCTTCAAGTTACTATGACATCATGACGAACAACTGTGGCTGCACCTGCAAGCGCTGTCCCGGATCCGCGACGACTCTCAGTGGTCAGACTTCTTCCTCGAGAACACTCTAAGGGAACAGGCCCCTGTGAGGACGATCCGAACACGAACTGCGCCGCCCTCGTCGCCGAGTGCTCCATCCCCGCTTACGACGATCTTATGAACAAGTGACTTTATTCTCTCTTCTTCTCTTCAACTCGCTGCAGATATTGTCCGAAGACTTGTGGACGCTGCAAGGCGGATTGTTTCGACGAAGATCCCCAGTGAGTTCTCTCTCGGAGAAGGAGGAGTCTTCAGTTGTTCCGAATGGGTGGCGAACGGCTTCTGCACCAACCCCGACTACTCAGACGACACCAAGAAGCAATACTGCGCCAAGAGTTGTGGCTTCTGTTAAAGACGTTCCAGATCAATAAAGAAGGCTGGATTCGGGGTTCATGAAGGAGGCCGGAGAGGGGGACAGCTGACAAGAAAGGCGTCAGAGGCTAAGCCGATTCCCACCTGGACCCTTCGGTCAGTGATAACTCACTTCTTTCGCCTGCCATGGCCCCTCTTCGCGTCTTCCTCGTCGTCAGTCATATTCTCCCTCTCCTCCTCCTCCTCCTCTCGCCTCTCAACACAGCCCAGACGACGAGTGTCTCCACGACGGTTCTCTTTCCACAAGTTTCTCCACAATTTTCTTCCGTTCACAGTCTCTCAGGACACGTCGATCACGGCTCCCACGACGACGTCTTCAACCACGCCCACAACTTCTACGCCCACGATTTCCACGTCGTCGACAACGACGATAACACCTTCGACGACCTCCGCCTCGACGGGGGGTTCCTCGACCACGCCGACCACGAGCACTCCCACGACTCCCACTACCACCACCCCCACCACCTCTACTTCCACAACATCGACGACTACAACGGCATCCACTTCGGCGACGACAGCGGGAACTTGTGCCGGTGAGTGTCTCCTCTGAGAGGGTGAAGGGGGCAGGAGGATGCAGCGACGTGGCCTCGAACTGCGCACAACTCGCCTATCTCTGCAATGACGCCTCGTAGCTTCTTCTTCCTCCTTCATTCAAGGAATATAGATATTATGATCTGATGACGAAGAACTGCGGCTGCACCTGCCAGCGATGCGGAGTGGCCATCACTACCCCCGGTGAGATTCTCCTTTTCAAGTCATCAAAGACAGGCAACTGCAACGACGACCCCAACACGAACTGCGCGGCCCTCGTAGCCGAGTGCTCCCTCCCCGACTACGACGACCTCATGAACAAGTGAGACTCTTCTCCCTCTCATTGTCTTCATCCTTATCGAGTCCTCGAAAAGAGAGAGAGAAGAATACCGTAATCTTGAAGGCCTCGTTGATAAGAGGAGGGGGAGTGGTGGTTGAAAGGAAGGGTTCAGGTACTGTCCGAAGACATGTGGGCGCTGCTCGCAGGCGTGCTTCGACGCGGATCCCAAGTGAGACTTCTTCTTCCTCTCAACTCCGTTTCTTGTAGTTGCCCGGATTGGGTGGCGAACGGCTTCTGCACCAACCCCGGCTATCCCGACGACGTGAAGAAGCAATATTGTGCCAAGTCATGCAATATGTGTTGACTCTTGACCGTGTCAAGAATGAATGAGGTAAACGCTTTGTGGAGGAGAAGAAAAGACTATGATACATGAAGGAGAGACTTCAGACTTCCGAGACGACACTGTTCGAAGTGTGCATCTTCGGTCTGCAAAGAACGAATTGAAAGGGGGAAATGCTCACTTGAAGAGTTCGGCGGCGTCGATCCGCGAGATGTCGCTGCTTCTCGAAGAGGCGCCCGATGTGGCGAAGAACGCCGCGTTGTTATAACTGAAAGGTCTTCAATCAAAAGAGAAAAGGAGGAGTGAGAGGAAGAAAGCGGAAGCGGGAGTTAGAGCAAGAGGCGCGTGAGGGAAGGGAAGGACCTTATACTGTGGTCGATGTTCCCCGGAGAGGGCGCCGCGGGCAAGGCCTCCTTCGTGCTCGCGGGTCTACACCTTTTCACTCAGACAAAGAAGGAGAAGAGACTCACCGCGGCACGCCGAAGTTTGTCGCGGGCGGGGGCATTTTGAGCGGCGACTTGGCGGCGTCAACATGCAAGTTGCTCGCTCTGTAATCCTGCTTTTTGAGAAACCAGCGTCGCTCCGCTCCGCTGGAGCGTAAAAGCGGCATAGTTTTAGCCCGATAGGCGAACTTCTCCCTCCTTCC
>JAQIXL010000276.1:0-39190 GCA_034700245.1 Poikilolaimus oxycercus
GCGATTTTGAGCTCAAGCATTCGCAAATCTGGCACTATTTGATAACGCTTTAGAGATAGGAAGTGCTACTGTGTCTCCGAAAGTATGCAGAAATTCTCCGAAAGTATGCAGAAAGAAAACAAACTTCAGTGACAACTTGGCAATAGCTGGCGCACCACAACTGAGAAAGTTTTTTCACCATTGCGAGCCGCAATAGTGAAAATGTCACGGGTGCTATAAAAGCGGGCATATCTTGCACGTGAAAGCTTTAAAATAAGGAGTTCTATACAGCATTCGACTCAGTTGAAAAGTTAATTGATATTAGCTTACACACATTTGACAAAAACCTGGACTCTGGACCTACAGATTACAACTTATACAGTAGTATGCTAACTTGTACTCAGTTTTGGCCACTCTGAACAGACTTACAAACAGAGAATCGGACAATCGGGTCAGGCTGGAACACATTTTTTAATCCTCGACTAATAGAGAGCAGCTGAGAGTATTGGGAACGGCATTATTCTCTTTGCTGCAGCTCCGATTAACAAACGGAGGATAGCTAAAGGATTCACAAGCCAGAAGCCAGTTAGCCTAATTTAAACGTCTACTCTGGTCTTATTTGGTCACCATTGACACTGGCATGCTCGGAAAGAATGTAGAAAGACGGGCAAAAAGACTGGACGCTGCAGGAATTGAACCCTTGAAACAATCGGCAGATAGCTGGCGCCCTATTGAGCACAACAACGGTCAAAAACGTCATGACCGCCATAAAAGTGGACATATCTTGCACATAATCGCATGAAAATAGGGACTTCTATACACCATTCGACTCAGCTTGAAGAGCTCTATCGATTGATATACAACTTGCAAACTTTTGACTAAAACCTGAAAACTCGAATTTTTCGAGGGTTACGGTAGCGGCCTTAGATGACGTCATTTTGCGAATCTGACACGTTTTTCGTGATCAGCATGGTCGAAAGTACCTATAGGGCTTGAAGTAGCAAGGGTGGGACGTCTGGACAAAAAAAGTGTCACGTTGACCCACGATCGTCTGTAGTATAGTTAACTCTCAAGCGGCAAGCCGGAGAAAAGTTGACAGTTTCTACGTGGCTTTTGTTCTGGAACACTCTCGGGACTTCTAGAGGTATCTAGAACGTACCGTTAGTTGCAGCCTTCATGGCTGCTAGGTAGTGGAAATAAATGTTTGAATCGGGCGGGAGGTAGTACTGAGGTGCTCTGTACCGATGTTCTAGAACATTCTGCGTGACATACAAACATACAAACACCAAAAATCAGAGAACTGTGAAAACTTCTCGTTCTCGCCCGGGATTTCACCTTTTTCTGAGATTTAAAAACAGGCATGTAGAGGAGGGAGTCGCATTGACGATGCGCTTTAGAGCAGCTTAAAAGGTTAAGTGGGCCGCCAGAACTGGGAGTTTTCAGATCTCAAGGGGAGTAAAAGGGCCCGACCAAAGGAAACTTCCCCCGGCGCTTTGCGCCGGGGGCGATAATGTTTATTGTGAGAAGATTTTACTGTTAACATCCGCACTGTGCCATTTACAATATTTTGAAGGTGACGCAAGAAATGGAAGTAACAAGGGTATTCTTGTAGTACCAGTTTACTCCGCCGCAGTCGAGTAGCACATTTACGAAACGGTCCGTTTTGGTGCTGGTTAGCGTAGTGACGCCGTTGATCTGAAGCCACAAGTTAAAAGCTAAACAATGGCATACGCAGTTTCTCCCACTGTGTTTGACTAAATCGCTTACCGAGACCTCTACTTCATGATCGTCGTCGATAGGGACACAAGTCATATACAAGCCTGACGTCGCGAAGAAGATGCTTCCAAAATCCTTTGAGTTTGTATAGTAGAAGATATTGAGTTTGGGTCTCGAACACTAAGTGCAGTAGCTGGCTAAAATTCAATTCCATTTGATTAATGAAAGAAAGCGAACGTATTGTCGTTGTTGTTGACGTCGTGGTGGTTGTGGTGGTGGTGGTGGTCGGCGTAGTAGTAGTTGTCGGTTTCTTCGTCGTCGTCTTTTTCGTCGTTTTAGTTGTCGGCTTCTTGGAAGTTGTCGGCTGTACAGTGGTCGTTTTCTTTGTGGTCTTAGTGGTGGGCTTCTTCGTTATTGTCGATACCACAGTCGTCCTCTTTGTTGTTTTCGTGGTGGCTTTCTTGGTCGTCGACTTAACGGTTGTCTTCTTCGTCGTGGGGGTTTTTGTTGTTGCGGTTGTCGCCTTTGAAGTTGTCGTTTTCTTCGTCGTGGTCTTCTTAGTCGTCGCTGCCGTTGTGGAATTACATGGACACTGGCAAGTACAGATATCCTGGGCTTCGGAGTTGGGAAGGCTTGAAACACCGTAGAAGACGGCAAGTGAAAGAGCAACGAGGGTAAACGTCTGCATGAGGGAAGCGCAGATAGTTTGGAACCATGGGCGTTCTCTCTGATGTCGACTTTTAAACCGGTGAGACGCAAAAGTTCGCTCAACCGTCCCGAGTTGAAGATTATGGTAGTCAAAGGGGCGCATCGGTGCAGACCCCGTTCGAATGTATTCTGCTAGGGAGACGGAAAGTCGTCAGCGTGCAGACGTGAACGCGGAAGGATTAGAATTATGCAAAACCCCCGGAGTCAAATGTGCTCGAGGTCACAAGTTGCGTTTCCTCGAACGGTGGCGTTGGTTTCTGCAGAGACTTGCGCATTCGGTCTGACCACTGCATTAATTGACTGTCGTAAAAAAATCAGTGCCGTGTCCGGCCGGGCTGCCACTTTTCGCCGGAGAACATGAGTTGAAATCATCCAAGGCGAAATTGAAATTGTAAAATTGTAGTGAAGCAAATGCATGCTTGCATTGACTCTTCGTCCGATCATAAGCGTGGATCCCAACTACCCATGCTTCCCTAACGAATGTAGATTACCTTATTTTGTTCAAATTCAGCCTCGAAGAGAAGTCTTAAATTATAGTCGAAGTGTCAATTTTCTTTGTGGAATGACACTTCTCACAATATATTTTCCCATTTCATGACCAAACAGATTGAAAAGGTGGAAAAAGTGTGCACATTTCAGAGTTTTCAGGTTAACCGGTTGTTTATCCACTCTGTAAAAATGGATCAGGCTGCATCTGTCGACTTATTTTTGTAAGACCTTTCATCGCACTGGGCATGTCGATCTTTATTTCAACTGTTAACAGACGTAAAACATTACTTGCATTTTTAATGTTACCAAAAATATTATGACTGCCAAGAAATGCAAGGTTGATATTGAAGAGCAGATTGTTGAACTACAGACTTTCAAGGCGCCACGTTGAATGTGTTCGGCTGATCGACCGACAGATTCGCCAAGCTGCTTGTCAGCTCGGCTTGCTTCTTCTCCTCCAATTTCTTATGGATCCCTTTGCAGTATGGAACCTATTCAGCGGGGACAACATTAGGAAGCGATGTCAAGTATATCAGACCTCGCAGTCTTCCGAATTGCAAATTTTTGCGTGATAACACACGAGTGCGATGAGCTGCTTGCAGACTGGACACGCTAATTGAAGTCGCTTCTTGCAGATGTTTGTATGGTGAATGACGCGCTTCATCTTCTGGCACGACATGCGGTCACAAGTTTCTTGTCTGCACACACTTGCATGGGCCACTAATTGAATGCATCGCTGCAAGACGTGATTATCCATTTCTACCCTAACAATTCTAGTTTTACCTGAATCGACTCGGCACGGGCAACCTCCGCAGCGTCGTTCGCTGGAGCGGCCACCATTTGATGTACTGCTTGCTATGATTTTGAAGATAAATTTCTGAAAACAGAGAACATTGCGAAATTTACGAAATAATAAACACGTGCTGCAGTTAGGAAGAGGCGGAGGAGACAGCCTTGAGAGCCAAGTGCTCGCGAATTGTTAGATGATTCAGCATAGGAAGGCGGTGCTGGCTGGAAGAGATTTTTCGACAGAATTAATTTTATCTCTTGCAAGCTGGGTTTTTGCAGCATTTCGTGAGCGCTATGACTCCTCCTTGCAACCAGAGAAAGATTTGCGACGAAGTTGAAAGGAACAACCGCATTTTCGTAGTTCATCACTTGATTGTTTTATGAGATTTGTCTAGAGAGGCGTGAAAACATTTCAGGTCTCGTTCAAGTGGAGGAGGATGTAGGCAAGAAGAGGTTCTTGCGCATCACGTTCGACGAGTGAGAGTCGTCTCTCTAGATCGACGTGGCTTTCACCTGGCTAAGCCACACACTCAAGTGATACCACTTGATGTGTTGTTGACAATACATGTGTATTCATGAGAGAACGTTTATTGCTCCCACATCACTTCTAACAGTATTTTTGCATATTATGTCCACCAATCTTTTTACTTTTCGGAAGAAAGAATGTTGAGGCGTTGGAAAAAGAGTTTATATTGACTGTCGAAGAAGATCTCGTCTTCGTTTGGGAATCTACGAGCAAACAAGACCAGAATCGTGAATGGAGAGACCGTAGTAAATGGAGTTTGTATTCTCGCTTCTGAAAATTCTCCAACAACAAAAGAAAACGGACGCCTCTCCTTTGTAGCCGGCGCTGCAAGTCACATCCTCTCGGCCATCGCACACTTTGAAGCCTGTTTCGCTGCTGCCTTCCGAGTAGAAAATCTAATCCCGTAATCGAACGATTTCAGTCGAACAAAACCTCTTTTTGATGATGCGTGAAGAAGCCTCGTGGCTTTGCGACAAATGGGTCATTCGGTTGAGTAATGCGATGGGATCCCGTCAGCTAAAATCACTGACTGCAGCATTCTGAATCGCTCACCGCCGCCTCGCGATTGTCGGCATAGACCGCGTCACCCGGCCGCGGCGAGCCGAACGTTGTCAGATGGATCTCGTTGGCATAGCTGCCAAGTTGAATGTAGTAAAACGAGGTGAGATCAGCCAGCACCGCACCCGTTTCATGCCCAACAAACTATAAAACGGGTGCTCGCACAAGGTGAGTTCTTACCCAAAAAGCATAGGAGTATCGACAACAACAAGACTTTTCCTGTTGAATATTCGCCGCAATTCCATCACAACCAAAAGCTTTTCGCAAGAGCACGACAAAGGGTCCGTCATTTATTGTCAATTGTTCCACCACCCTCAATGCATAAGCGTTTTGCTGAAAATGAAAACACTTTAAGTTTTTATTGTCGAAAACCCACTCGGCCCTCATTAAAACCTGTGGAATTGTCAAGAACGGTGGCATTTTCATCGAGAACGGAGTCTCTCAAATCGTTGCGACCGGACCTTGAAGTCACAAATAATTTTTTTTTAAACTGGCCAGACTTCGAGGGAAGAACGGCGAAAGTGATGACCACAGCTTGCTCTGAATCCGAGCGAACAACTGTTAATTGGCATGTCTGGTTGAAAAGGCGTCCGTCTGGTGTTTGACAAGGCTCACTGTGACCTCCAATCCACTAAACACACGTTTTGTGCATGCAAGAAGATGAAAGCTGACTGTCCAGCCTGGAAATTTCTTCTCGAAGCAGCTCCCCGTGTCAGGGTCTTCCACGGAGCCGTAAGTTAGAACTTGAACTGGCCAGAGGAGTGTCCTTTACTGGCTGACTTCAGATTCCGAATCACTTGCCTTGCAAGATGGTCGCTGAACTCAGGAACCTGTGAGGAGAAGGGCAAGGAGACGAGAAAAACAAGAAAAAGCCTAACAGGCCGACGCATTGCCGGGACTGCTTATCAGCCTCTGCTTGGAGGATCTGCGCCTGTTCTTCCGCCTGGAATGCACAAAGGCTGAAAAGCTATAGAAAGAAATTGCATGGGTCTCTGTCCACCCGAACGCCTCGTGATGTTTCGAGAGGATCAGTCCACTATCGTTCTCGTCCAGCGGGTATTGTCCATCGCGGCGAGCTTCTTCACCTATATCATGGCTAACCTGCATAAATCAAAGAAAAACTCTGCGCTAGGCGTTGGAAACACCGCCTAGCGCAGAGACCTGGGAGACCCCGCTCCACTTTCTCGTCTTTCCCTCCTCGTCCTCTGCCTTTTATATATCCCAGTTAACATTCTCAGGACGAGTGTTCTGTGACGTCGCTTGTTCTTTGTCATTCTCTTTGACTTGTGTAGCAACTGTTACTCGTGTTTGGTAGTTTTTGCACAGTAAAAGTCTGTCGAATACTGGAAAATGATGAACACATGAGAGAGCATTTATTGCTAGCCCGTCTTTCAAAAAGCAAAGCGAAGACTCATTCGACAGAGACCTGAGAAGAGGGACGAAGTTGGTGGCGACTTTGACGGGAGCCGGGAAGGATTTTAGGCAAAGGAGGAATGTCCACCGAGGAAAGGGGAGGCTCGTCTTCATGCAGTCGAACAAGCAACTCGATGCGAAGAAGGCGTTCGGCATCTTTTCGGGCTTGCTCCGACGACGGTGGCAGGCGGAGGAGAATTCTCAGTCCATCAAGCCAGTTATGAAGAGTCTGAAAGCCGTTGTCGTCTCTCCTGAGCCACATACCGACTCGTCCGAAACACCGGCGGCCAACCCCGTCTCGTCGTCGCCGAACTTGATGCGGAATCCACGCGAGGCGCCCTTCTTGCCGGTCTCTTCCTCCACTTGCACGAGGTCCTTGACGGCGACTCTCTTCTCTTCTCCATTCGATGCATGTCCGTGGATGAAGACTTCACTCGTGCAGTCTGTGATAGAGAGGAATCGCTCTGAGTGATCCAGTTGCCAGAAGAAGAAGGTATGCCGGGCGCCGACCTTCGCCTTGCCCACCGGCTTGTTGAAGACATGACCTTGCTTGAGGATGAAAATGCGATTCCTTGCAAGAATGCCGTCAATGTGAGGCTTGAGAACGGCGGCGAGTTGTCTGAAGGCATTTTCTCCTGTCTCTCTTCAACTCACAGAGCTGCTTCACTATGAAGTTCCGATGTCGAGTCGAAGATCTCCGATTCCCAAATGTGCTTCAGTTCGCGATAATTCAACTTGCTGAGGGCCGCTTCGAGAAGGGCGACCTTGGTTGGTGGCGTCTGGCTTGCTCGATCGAGTTGCTCGCGAACCACCTTAACCCTCATTCAGGTCTCAAAGGAAGGAGTCTCACCTGAGTTAGTTGTTCCATATCGTTGACGGCGGCATTGTGAGCAGCCGCGTTCATATCTCTCCAAGTATTATGGGCAGTTCCAAATACAACAGCGAACACGGCGTCCCAGGGTTTCTCTTCGACACTCAATAACTCGAGGACGCGCTCCGACACCGATTCCTCTGCATATTTTATCTTTTCAAAGAGGAGAAAATACCTCCGTCGAAGAGACCAAACCATTTGGCGACAACGTCAACGACGACGAGACCGAGACCCTTTGGGTTATAACGTCTTTCTCGAAGTGAGTTCTCCATCAGCATCTACACAAAGTCATTGAAGGTCTGAAGGAAAGAACGAACTCGGTCGAGATCGTCGGCATGCTTGTGTTCGTAAGAGAGAAGACTCTGCACGGCAAGCTGACCATACCGACTAGCAGACAACATATCTTCATCCGTCGGAGAAGTGCAGAAACGCGAAGTCTGAGAGGTCTTTCAAATTCAGACACAAACCGAGAAGGCCTTTAGCACGGCCGGCGAGGGCGGCGACTGAGAGAGCTGCTCGAGGCTACTCAACTGGGCCCGTTGAAGTTGGCCGAGGACGGAGAGCAATGAAGGATCTCGCTGGGCGAGGCGCGTCTTTAGAGCCATCCTGAAGGGGACGCCTCCGATGTGCTGAAGGAAAGTTATCGCGGAGTGGAAAAATGCCTCACATGGACGATGTCTGACTGTGAGTCTTCATCCGAAAACTTGTAGAGGGTGTGCATGAGGGAGAGTGTCGCGTTGACCACTCTCTCGTCCGACTTGTCCAAGTGACGAATCAGCGTTTCGAAGGGAATCTCAGCCAAAACAAGTCCCTTGTTTGAACTGAACAAGATGAGAATAGGAGATTGGCTCACGTGAAGAGAATCTGTTGCACGAAGTGGAGGGCGAGGAGGAGTGTGGTTGTATCTTCCACCTTCGCATTTCCCTTCACAAGATCGGCGAGGAAGGAGACGACTCTCGAAGGAAGGCTGGAGTACGTAACAGAAGTGTGCTCCGAATCGAGCAATGTCGACATGGCTGTTAGCAGTTGGACCAGATACTTGGAATTTCTTTGAACAAAGTGGGCAGAGAAAAGAGACTCACTGATTGATTACAGAGTTGAGGACCAAGTTGAACAAAGTCTCTGCACCCCCATCCGATAGGAGACTTTGGGCAAAGGACGGACATTGAGCGAATCTGCTCAGCGAGTCGAAGGCTTCTTGAACTCGAGTAGGAGAAGACAGATCGCTTTCGAAAACGCGTCGAACAGCAGCGGCGATAGTTGTCTGAGACTTCGTTTTCTTCCATGAGACTTACATAATGGGCAGTTAGTTTGAGAAGAAAGCCATGGCGAAGTTTGTCGAGAGTCTCCTCAGTGACGAAGACCTGAGAGTCGTCGAGCAAGGAGAAGCGTCCATCGGGGAGACCGAACTGCTTTGCCGTCCTCGAAACAACATCATCTATTTTGTCATTCTGAAAGGAGTTGGAGGAAGAAGAAGCAAACCTCCTTGTCGATCGATGTATACGTAGAGGAAGAAGGAGCACTTTGGATCACGTTCGCATAAGTTGGATGCCAACGGACAATCTCTTTGTCAAGAAGAACGGCGCCCTGGAAGAGTGAAAGAGAGGGGGAATGACACACCTTGATTACAGATTCGGGAAGTGAGATATCGACTTCTTTGAGGATTTTTGAGGAGACATGAAAATTGCTCATCGACTTGGAGTGAGCGGGTGAAGGAATTCAAATTCCCGAGAGAGCGGCTATGAGTAATAGCCTACTCTGTGCACACACCGAGTGCGCGCCGGGCAGCACAGCTTGTCTTTGTGATAAGAGGAAAGCCAAGTTGAGTTGTTGAGAGTGACTGAATGGTTCAACATAACATGAGATGCTTGGAACGTTGTTCATTCGATTGCCTTCGCACGATTCCGTCATCTACTGTTAGGTTTTATGAGTGTTTCGATAGCACATCGAGTCCCTCTCAGAAGCGGAGAACATTTTCCCCATAGGTTGCTCTGCGTATACTGTCATTCAAACAGGCCTGAGAATACATTTACTCTGTTTGCTACAATCTTGAACACCAAACATAACTTTCGAGCACTTACAATTAGTACACGAGCAACAAGTTGTAAAGGCAGATTCGAAGTTGAGAAGAACAAATTTTGTAACGAGGAAAATCTTGACACACAAACACACTGACGACGCTAATTCAATGCTCTCCAGCTTTCTACTCCAATTCGAATGTCTCAGAGACTCTGCACAGAGCGAGAGTTATAGTACTTTCACACCCGATATAGAAATACCGAAACGAGAGAAGGTAGCGCGACGAAAGCCTTGATAGAACAGGGAGGAGTGCTTGAAGAGAGAGAGCGGAGTGTGGTTTTTGAGAGGCATCAAACGAGATGAAGAAGAAGGGAGTAAATTTGGCCAAGCTCATTGCTTCTTGCGCATTTCCATCATGTGAAGCGCCAGACAAATACCTTGTGTTTGACTTAGATCGTCTAAACGGGCAATACGATAAAGCTAATGCCTTTTGGGCTGAAAATTGCAAAATAACAAAAACACGTAGACCAACGTTCTTGAGTGCTGAGCATATAAATCTGGATGAAGCAATCGAACAAAAACGTATAAATACTAGACGTAAAGCCTGATGAATATAAGTTGGAAATGCTGGAAATTTTCTTTTGCAGAGCCAAAGCGAGCATCTGCATGTCTTGTATCTCGGTGTTACAGTAACCCGAGACGAATGAAATCACAAAGGTGGAAGATACGGGCTAAATGCACTAGGTGGACCTGGATATAATTTCAAAATTAAAATAATAATAGTATTAGTAGGCTTTCAAACGAGAAAAAAAGGCGCTATAATGCGTATGTACACGATAACTCGGAATATCACAATCGGGGTGTCTCTCTCGGATAACGGACATTAGCTGGATCATAAGTGGTTGATTGATGTTTCAAAGGAGTGAGGAGTAAACAAGAAATTAATGCGAGGTGACAGAAAAGGTGTCTGGCTGAGCGAGAAGACCAGTCTGCTCGTTCTCCTCCAACTCGCCTTGAGAAAGATGTTTCGTGCGTCCATTTCCATTCGGCGAGCTGTAGGCGATTGTCTGAAACACAGAAGTTTTGTCTCAATAATCACACAAACCGTTGGCGAAGTGACACGAATCAAGCCATCCACGGACGTCCTCGAACGACTTCGCCCAGTCGCATCTTCGGCAAGACCGGCTTTAGAGGTACGCGAGAGGAGTGTCGCTTTGCGGGCATTCTTGTAGGTGGTGACCGAGACTTCGAGGAAGGTGCAACAGTCGCGGATGACGACGGTGTAGTCGGGGATGAAGCCGATGGGCGAGAAGAGGGACGAGCGAGAAGAGTGAATGGGCTCCACGAGATGAGTTCTCTCAGTGAGTTGTCCAGTGTTGCACTCGTTCACAAGTTTGTCAAGAATCTCGTGCCCGAAGGCGTACCAAGGGCCGGCTTCGAACGTCATCGAGTCCTAGAACGCTTTTGAAAGAAGAACACAAAAGCTCACCTGTCCAATGGTAACCATGGCGCGTCCCTCAAGAATGAGAATGAAACGATCGGAGAGTTCTCCTTTCGTGTAGAGCTTGGCCGTGCGTGGAATGGCGCCTCTCGGGTCATAACTCTCTTGGATATGCGTCAATTCCACCTGAAACTTCAATGTTGCTTAGAAAAGGCATTCTAACCTGATGGACATGCTGGCGAAGGAGACGCTCCACAACCGATTGAGACACGTATTCTGAGTTGAAGGCCTTGAAGGTCGTCGTGAGGTACTGCATTGCAACAATTTGCATCTGCATCGAGATCGTCTTCGATGCGCTTTCCGGATCGAGCAGGCTGTTCAAGTCGTGACGCTGCAGGGATTGTTCATTGCATGAGGCTACTGTAACATACCGGCTTGCTCGCCTTACGTCGTGTTCTGTTCACATTGTCGATGACTGCATCAGTCTCGTCCAAAATTTCAGCTTGCAAAATCTCTTCGAGAATGTCCTCAAGAGTGATAACACCGACGAGTTCATAGCCCGGGTCCTTGTCCTCCCTCGACACCAGACACTGCACCATCGCCATGTGATAATCTCCCTAAAGACCATTATCTCCTTGAGAGAGCTTCACTAACCCTCTTGAACTCTTCCAGCATCATTTGCAGCGGCGTGCTTTCATCGATAAAACGAACAATATGATTGTGGAAGCCGCAGACGGTCTTGATCGTGAAGTTGTCGTCTGGGTCGAGGAGGGCGAGGTCCTAGAGGAGAAGTTTATGGTCAAGGGAGATAGATAAACCTTGACAAAGAGAAGAGAGATAATGTTGTTGCGGTCTCCGTCGGCGTAGATTGGGATGCGGGTGTAACCCATTCGAAGGATTTCGGCTACAGTCTTCGTGTTGAGCACGGTGGATTCCGGCAGCATGAAGACGTCCTAAAGATCTCATTGCACTCTTAGACGCTTGACTCACATCAATCTTCGTCATGACATCTTTCACTTTCTTCTCGCTGATCTCCATGGCTCCAACAGCGATCTTCAGCTCATCCACATAGTCTCCACCCTCATTCATCGAAGACTTGATCAACTCGGTGAGACGTTTTCTGTCGTAGGCCACAACTTCTTCACCGAGAATGCAGTCAAGAAGCTACAAAAACCAGAACGTTTCTATGTGACGTGAGCCTCACCTTGGAGATGGGATATGCGGCGGGGAACGTCAGAATCATGAAGAAGCGCGTTATCCAGATGGTCTTCGCTCCGACCATGAGTCCCTTCCTGAATGGAGGTAACTGATCAAAGACGAGAAACGTACTTGACGCAGAGGGACTGCGGGAAGATCTCGCCGAATATGACGATACATGCAGAAGCGACGAAGAGCGCCACATATCCGGTCGTGAGGTCATCGAGGAGAATTGAGATCCCCGAGTTCACGAAGACGTTGCCGATGAGCAGAGTGCAGAGTAGAAGATTGCCGCGTTTTCGCAACGGTATGATTGCTTCGGCATACTTGCTTTCCGTTGGTGATCCTGGAAGACTCATCTGTGTTCATAAAAGCTTACCAGAGCGTTGGATGAGGCTCAATTCGTGAGGCGTAAGGGCCATGAGACCGAGGTTGAGGCCAGAGAAGAGACCCGAGAGAGTGAGGAGAAATAAGACAACCGTGAGTTGAATGTAAACAGGGAGATAGTAGGTCTTTGGCGGAATTACTGTTGAGATCCAGGTTCGAGCTTCTGATACCTAAACTCTTTCTTCCTCTTCACTCTAGAGTGAAACATACTTCATCCATGCTGATTTCCTTCTCCTGCTTCTTGGTTTGTATACACAATTTGTACATGGAGTCCGGCCTAAAGTTCTCATTGCCTTGTTTGTTGAGCTCATTCTTACTCAGGAAAAGTGATATCGAGTGAGATGCGCTTGTCCGTCTGCACATGGAACTCGTGAATGGGCACCGCGATTCCGGGCTGGGCGCAGGATTCACGAGCAAAGGCGACTTGCTGCACACGTTCGAGGCCGACACCGAAGAGCACGTAGCGCACTTCGACGCCAGCTCGGACCACATTCGCGCCCTTGTCCCTGCAAATAAGCCACCTTTAACCTTGTGTCGCCACTCCTTCCGTCCGCTCTTCTCCCCTCTTGTTAGGTCTTTTCCGGCTTTTCGTGCGGCCGCCGCTTCAAAAACCCCGTTCTGACGTCAGGGCCAAAGGAGAAGCCGCCGCGGCCGCCGCCACCGCCCCTCCTTGTCGCCCCTCAGAGGCGCGAGCGTCCATCAATTCAAGCAGGTTCCCGAATAATTACGCGAGCATTTTCAGCTGCCCCTTGCTCCTATGAGTGCTCACCGCATGCTCGCTACGAGCTTTGCTCTTTGATTTTTGCCACAAATTCTCAAACCGCTGTGATCAGTCATTGCCGCGCTTTCTTCTTTCTCTCGGAGACGGAGGGAGCAGAGAGCTCAAAGTAAAGCGGAGCTAGCTGGGGCCAGAATGTGTCGGGCAGAGGAAACAAAGAGAACCCAGCAACGGAGGAGGGAGACCGCAAGGCTTATCGTCCACTCGACGCCTTCTTCCACGATTGCGCAAGCAGTGGGAGAGACGGGAGAAGAAGAATGGGAAAGACGCAAACTGACGTGTAGCCGAAGAAGGCGGCGTCATCGCCGACGGTGAGCTGCTCGACGCGCGCGCCGGACACGACGGCCGCCGCTAAACCGCTGGGTATAGGCGGCTCATCGGCCTCTGTCTGAAAAGATAACCAGAAGAGTGATTGAACGGGGTCGGGGGACATACCGTTTCAGCAGCGGCCAGAAGAGGCGCTGAGGGTGAGGCGACAAGGAGAATGCAGAGGGAGAGGAGAACGGTGACCGTCGATGAGACTCCACATTGGCCTTTGCGCATTCCACGTACGGACTGCTGACTCGCCTTTTCTGGATGCGGCACGAGGAGGTTCTGAAAGAGAACGGTCAGTCAAGTGGGCGGGGTGAAGGGCGGTAAGTGA
This sequence comes from Poikilolaimus oxycercus, assembly GCA_034700245.1. Classification (NCBI taxonomy): domain Eukaryota; kingdom Metazoa; phylum Nematoda; class Chromadorea; order Rhabditida; family Rhabditidae; genus Poikilolaimus; species Poikilolaimus oxycercus. The sequence continues at coordinate 13,515 of JAQIXL010000276.1, forward strand.
GTCGTCGCGAATTTGGGCAGACGCAAGCGAAGCAAAAAGAAAGATGATAAACGATGATTTGAGGAGAAGAAGGAGAGGGGGAGATCGTGGAAGGAGGTTGCTTCTTTCCCGCCTCTTCCGCCTTTCCAAGAATCGATGTGGAAGGAGAAGGAGGAGGACAGCTAAGAAGAAAGAGAAGTTGCCCGGGGCAGCAGACCACACGAACACATCGCATGAAAAGGAGGTCCAGGGGGAGAAGAAGAAGAAGGGCCAGGGAGCTGGAGATCAAGCGGGTCTCCAAGAGATAATAACGTCAAGAGACAAAGTCTCGGGAAGCGGAGCAGCTGTACAAAAGTCGTACGTCTCGCTGCAGTCGAGTGAAGCGAAAAGAAAAAAGGAGTGAAAGAGTGAGAGGGAGGACTCGATAAGAAGGTGCTGATGAGCCGAAAACGATAACAACACCGGCACTGCAGAGACGTAGAAGCTTTTCGTGGCACCCAGTTCGAGATCAGAAGAACGTGACACTACCTGAGAGCACAAGGCCGACTCATAGTCAGAGACCCCAAAGATCGCCATCACTCGCCACACACAGCCTATAAGCCCGCGGCGGACCTAATTATACTTGGCCGGGTTTTACGAACTCGATGGAATGACGAGCCGTCACAGAGGAGAGAAAGAGAGACCACTAGCGACCAACAGGGAGGAGGGGGGAGGGAACAAGCACACGGGAGAGGCGTGAGATACACGCAATTGTTTACGCGGACATGGCAAGAGGGAAAGGTGGCACATTCATTCTTCGTTCTCACTTTCACACAGCCACTCCTTCTCCTCTCCCTCGCACCTCATCAAGGTGATAATCGGTCGGCTCCTTCTCGAACGTACTTCCGAGCACGCGATGGGCTCGCGCGCGAAAACTCCAATTGAATCAAGGACGTCGACAAAGTGTCCCTGGAGGAGGAAGAGAAGAGGAAGATGCACCGGAGAGGGACACACAATGATATGTTCAAGGAGGGGAAGACGCTCGCCGAAGAAACGAAGTTTCCGAGCTTTTAAGCACGTCGACCATCGACGTTTTCGCCCCAGACACGCACACGAGTGAAGAAGAAAAAGAAGAGAGCAACGAGCGAGGAGGAGGAGGTTGGGTTGGCACGGCTAGAAATCCCTTGAATACACGTCGACGACGACGAGGAGGGGCGACCGGAAGAAAACACACTCTCAGTCGGGGGCTCATCGAGCGGTCACATGGAGGGGAACTTGATTCGTCCAGGAAGCAGGCAAGACGAGGAAGAAGCAGACTTGAGAACATCATCGAGGGGGCGCGAAGGTTAATTCATAACTGAACAGCATCAACCGAGAGAGGAGAATCAGAAAGGTGAAAGTGGAAAGGGGGCGAAGGCAGCGGCACCGCCGAGACATGCGAGGCACGCGTGAGATCGGGTGTCGGCCTGCAGCAAGAGAGAAAATCGTTCCCGCAGACTGGAACAAGGGATGCCCGAAGACTGAGGACGCGGCTCTGGGCTCCGTCGAACTTTGGTCGGTTAGGGAGAGACAGCGAAAGATTTTGGATGGCGCGGTCTAGCCGGCGGGCAGCGGCGAAATGGCAGGCTGCCGCACGGAAAATGCGCATCCCCCGCAGTCGACGATGTGGACGCGCCAGGCCAAGGCCTGTGAGTGGCGCCACCACGCGAGGCATTTTGAACCGATGACGGAGAGGGACGAGGTCCTCCTCCTCCTCTAGAATCTTCGCGACTGTCACTCCCGGCGCTTTTTCTTCTCTCACCCTTCCCTTCACTGGTCAACAACAACGAATCGATGACAGTGCTTTTCTCGCTTTTGGCTGTCCGCCTTGCAGCCTACACTTCGGACAGGTGCGAAAAAAACGCGAGTGCGAGACGCGTGGCGCAGGCGCGCGCCTAAATTTTCGCTGCCGCGTGTAGTGTCGGCGACAAAGGCCGAAGTGCGGCGTTTTCTGAGCGCTTTATCAGTGGCTTTTTGCATAGTCAGACCCGTCGCGCCGCTGCTGTCGGAGACGATTCCCCCAGTGTCTGCCAATCCGGGAGCTCCCGGCGACGGCCCTCCCCACGGGGCCAACGCCGAACCCGCCTAATCAGGCAAGGCCATTCCGCGGTCGGACCGTCGAGTGTCAGCGTTCTCCGCCTCCGTCCCCCTCCGCCCACCCTGAAAGCATGCCTTAAATTGGCAACTTTCTGAAACGCATGTCATTTCTGCGGTCGGACCGTCGAGTGTCATGGCCTTGCCGAAGTCAATACGAGCCTTGCGCGTCTTCTCGGAATCTTTTTTTTCTAGCATTGTTCTCTTCCTTCCTCTGTCTCCGAGTTTGCTTCCTTTTGGGCGTTTTATGTTTCCCGTGTTTGCGCGCTTTCGAAATACGCGACGACCTGGAGACGAGCCGTGGCTGTTCAAACGCCGCATCTTGCTCTCTTCTGTGTCAGCGCCTAGGCGGTGAACACGTCAGTGGGCCCCGCCATGCCGCCCGCCGAGACGCCGGGGGTCGCCCCGAGTGCCCTTAGCTCTCTCTCAACCCACCCCTCCTCCACCTTCCGGTGCTCCTGACTCATCGCTGTCTTATTTTCCCCCATCGCGCCTTTTCATCGTCGTGTGCGTGCTGAGCGTTTTTCTGTCCTCACGATGAAATTTGAGATCGTTGATGCGTTGACTAACTCGTCTCTTTCTTCAGGTTTGGGTATGACAGAGAAGAAAGCCGTCGATGAAGACGGCGTCGGCGCCGAGCAAGTTGGAGTCCAGCTCAGCGAGCTCCAGGTTGACTCACATCTTCTTTCATCACGTTTACCTTTCTTAGGGTGGCAAGGTGGTGCTAGATGAGACGAAGAAGGAGCCGCCCGAGGGACTCGGCGATGGACCCACACAATTGAAGTGAGAACTGCTTTGGATTTCTTTTGAATAAGCGATTCAGGGTATATCCGCGAAGATGGGTGATACTGGCCGTGGTGGCGCTTCTCAACAACACGAACACCATGACGTGGATCGCCTTCGCGCCCATCGCCAATCACGTCAACATATTCTATGGACCAGACAGCGCTACTTGGTTAGACTTCTTTCGTCTTCAACGTATGTTTCAGGTTCTCGATGGTTTACATGATGTTCACGATCCCCGTCGGCATCTTCGCCATGCTTGCTGATCGTCTCTTCGGCCTACGAGCAGCGATCCTCACGGCGGCGGCCGCGAACGGCATCGGCGGCATAATCCGATTGACGTCGTCTTTCTTGCCCGAGCATCTGCGCTTCCCGATCGGCATCACCGGCCAGGCCATCGCCTCGGTCGCCTATCCGTTCATCATGTTCCTTCCCACCAAGGTTTTCAACTTCATTACTTCTAAACTGGACGTTTTAGGTGGCCGGTACGTGGTTTCCGGACAACCAACGCGCGATCGCCACGACGATCGGTGTGATGTCAAATCCGCTCGGCGTCCTCCTCGCCAATCTCATCAGTCCGCAGTTGGTGACGGATCCGAAGCACGTGCCCTTCCTCAACATCCTCATCTTCATTCCTTCCTTCATCGCCATGATCCTCGCCTTCATCTTCGTGAATCGCTCGAAGCCGAAGTTGCCGCCAACTTTTGCTGCCAGCAAGAAGCAGATGGACTTCCTCCAGGGTTCGTTCTCGCTTCTCTTCTCACTCCAAGGATTCAGGAGTGAAGAAGTGCTTCACGTCGAGGCAATACGTTCTCTTGTTCATCGTGATGGGAGGCGGTATCGGCATGTTCAACACGCTCTACACGATCATGCAGACGTTGCTCTGTCCAAGCGGCTATTCCAACTCCTTCGCCGGCCTCTGTGCTGCCTTCATGATCATTGGTGGCGTCTTTGGAGCTGCGGGAGCCGGTGCGGAATTTATTACGCAGCAATTTTCTCTTCAGGAATCTTCGTGGATCGCACGAAGATGTACGAGGAGACGATGAAGGTGGCCATGGGATTGGCGGTGCTCTTCGGTCTTCTCTTCATGCAGCTCTCACTTCATCCCCATGTATCACTTCCAATCGCGGCTACGTGCATCCTCTTCGGCATCTCGGGTCTTGCCACTTACCCTGTGGGCCTCGAGCTTTCGGCCGAGTGCACCTTCCCCGTTTCGGAGGCCACGTCGACAGGTCTTATCGTTCTTTCCGGACAGGTTCGTTCATCTTCGCTGTCTTCAAAGACGAAACCGCTCGTTTGCAGGTGCAGAGCGTGCTCTACATCATGCTGATGAAGGTCTTCTCTCGACCACTTCAACCTTCTCGATACGGAGATCAAGTGTGTCGTGAACGAGAAGACGATACGGCCAATCAGCCTTTGGATAACACAATGGCCATCATGGTTTGCCTTCTTTCTTTTGCCTGTAACTCAGCTTCTCAGGTCTTTTCGGCAATCGCGTCGGTCCTTGCCGTGGTGCTCATTCTACTCTTCAAGCCGAAGTACAGACGTGTCGAGGCGGAGAAGGCGAATCGAGCAGCTGAGGACAAGGCGAAGGAGTCAGCGAAGCTGGCGGGCACGGGCTTGCCGGATCCAACACAAGTCACTCAGCCTCTCAACGAGGATACCAACGCCTAAGTTCTCAATGCAAGTCTCTTCACTTCTTTCTCTTTACCTTTCTTGAATCCACTGCTACAAACCCACGAAATCTCGTCTTCCCATCCATCAAAGCTGTTGGTTGTTGTGTGTTGTTTTTAGGTCTTGGAGCTTCAATTCTATAGCATTATTCCTTCTCTTGTTGTTCACCATGCTTTCTTCTTCTTGATCGAGGGTTATTCCAAAAGAAGTCGTTAGGTACGGAGAGAACGAAGATCTTGTCTTGTTGTTTCATGCTGTAATTGGATTCATTACCGTGATTCTCAATGGACAAGTCTAGGCGATAGGTTTTGGCAATCAATTCATGCGCGTTACATTGTCGTGTTGCTTTGCGGGCCCAGCGCTTTTGTTGGTTGTTTCCTCTCTTTCATCTGCGTGTGAGGTCTTCTTGATGTCCTCGGTTTCTTGAGAACTCTTCGCTTTTCTTCTTCGAGGTCCCACACCCACTTGTCACTCCTCGAGACGAGAACCAAAACTTTGAACCTTTTCTCCTCATTGTTCTCCCATTGTGATTTTATCTCTCTGTATGTTTATTACCGACAGTAATAAATTTAACGATACAAAGGCTTATAGACATGGCACAACTCTTTTTATCTCACACATTGTGACGCTTTTGAAAGCAACGGTATCTTGAGCAGAGCATAGAGGATTGAAGGGAGACATTCATGGGAGAAGAGGAGAGGAAGAGGAAGAAGAGGTAAAACACCGGTGTGGGAGCGACTTTGGATGTTCGCATATGATCGTGGATCGGTCTGTCATGGGAGTTGTGTCTAGTTAGTGGGAAGGGCGGTCATGGAAGAAGTTGAAGATCGTTGAGAATCATGGCGATACCTTCGTCGGAGCTCGACGTCGTCGCCACCTCCGACGACTTCACCGGATTCACGCTGGAAACAATTGATAGCAATCTCGTGATTGTTGACTGGAAATGACACATTGAAAGAAGGAGAAGAAGAAGAAGAAGAAGAAAATATCGAAAGGCTCATCGTCTGTGTGTGTGACTAAGAATAGGCGCCGTGTTACAAACATTGCTAAGAGCTCGATGACCAGATGCGAGAAGAAGATGAAGAAGAAGGGGATGGCAGTGAAATCCACAAGGCATAACAAGAAGAACAAGAAGGCATCACACAGCTTCAAATGGCGTGGTTAGAGATTCGTTGTGTTCAGTGCAGAAAAGACATGCTTCATAAGTGAAAGGAGGGAAGGAGGAAGAGAAGGAGGCCCTTTACATCGTTGGCGGTGGAAGGTTGTGATGATGAGGTGGTAGAGAGCTTGGAGAATACGGCGGCCCTCTATGCGGCATCGTTTGTTGCATTGGCGTCGCCATCTCCGATGCGGGACTGCCGATGGGAGCCGATTCAAGCCCTGAAGGAGGATAGGCGAGGGGCGAGAAGGACGGCGAGTCCTGTGGATTGCAGAACATCGACACGAAGGGATCCTCGGTGACCATTGGTGGGTCCTGTGAATGAAGACAGCAATGGAAAGACTTCATGCATTCATACTTCTTGCCAGGACGGGTAACTGCCAGCGGAAGAATACCCTCGGGAGGTCGATGGCGTGTCGTAAGGGTACGGTCTCGGCGAAGGATATGCCGTCTCTCCTCGAGGCGATGCTTGGGGTGGCCGTGGCTGAAGCTATTCCTTTCTAGATATTATCCCAAGACTAACCACTGGATGATGTCTCTGCTGGGGAGGAGGTGGAGGTACAGGCTGGGCGTAAGGAGGATATGCTGGTCTTGGCCGGTCATCAAAGTACTCCATTGGTTGCCGATAGTCAGCGTAAGGCTCATTGTAGGGATGCGGTGCGGGCATGTGAAGGGGCTCCATGGGTGGATATGGCTGTTGTTGAGGCGGCATGTACGGTGGAGCCATGGGCACGTTGTCTCCTCCATTGAGGATTCTTCTCAAAGCCTGATCCGCATACGCCTTGAGGGCTTGTTCGTCGCTTCTCGAGTAATGCCTTATCACATTCAACAAGTGCTGGTTCTCGTGGAAGATTCTTGCGAACTAAAAACCGCCTTCATTTCGAGGAGGAGAGACTCACATTGGGATGGGCGGTCAAGGCAGCGATGCAGCCGAGGGAACTCCTCTTCAAGGCCTCGTTGTTCACGGTCCTTTGCAGAAGGGCAAAAAGTGGCAACAACGCGGGACGATCATTCAACTGCTCCATCTGATTCTCCGGCCTCAGAATGTGAACGACGATCTGCAAGGCGAACATGTTGACAGCTCATTTGTCTCTCTTGCCTGATGAAGGAGTTGACGCTCGCGCGCGAGTAGTTGAAGGGTCGAGAGGCTGAGTTGAATAAGATCCGCCAACTTGATGTCCTCCACCACTTGAGTCTGTAAAAAACCGCGAATGTTTCTTTTTCTTCGTCTTGAAACACACCGAAGGAAGTTGCATGCAGGCGACCCGAAGAATGAAGACGAGCTGTTCGGAGAAGAAGATATTCGGTGGCATCGGATACTGGGTGTTGGGATCAAAACGCCGTTGGCAGCAGACGTCGCGGAAGGCCGGGAGATTGGCGTCCTGCTCGGCCGCCTTGTTCAACACCTAAGCGAGTTCTAGCTCGAAGAAGAAACGAACCAGAAGAGTTTGCTTCAAGATGGCAGGCCTCATGTCGACGAGCTTGTCAAGGAAGACCTCAGGCTGTTGAAAAACGGCCACTTGAACTTGGGCGATGTAAGAGTGGCCAACGCAGAGATGCCGCATTGTGGCCAGTATCCGTTCCTACAAGAGATTTTTCTTCATTCGAACTCCCACTTGAATGTTCTCCAACATCTGCTGTCTCTGAGGATCACCAGATTGCTTCTTGTCCGCCGTCGTCACACAGAGGGCCCGGAGAAGAGTCTCCACAGCACCTCTTCTGAAGAGATGTTCCTTATTCGGCTGCTTGTTGGCGCAGATGTTCGAGAGGAATTGAACGCAGAACTGCATCATCTAAATACACCAAGCTTGACAACAGAAGAGTGATTACCTGAAGATCGAAGCCACCAATGAGAGCAAGAATTCTGTCAAGGACGGGCATCATCGAGTTGGGAATGTTCTCCGCCGACACATCGCTCATGTTCACGAAGCACTCCAAGGTCGAGTTCACCAATCTCGGGTTCTCATGCTCGAGTTGCGGGCTGAGAACCTCGAAGGCGCCAGCTTGAGCGACGGCCACCGGCTCCTGATTACCCCGACACGTCATTAGATGGAAGTTAAGCTCACATAATTCGATAAGGACCTGATGAGCTGGGTGCTCCTGAGCAGAAGATTCCAGTAGTTGTGATTCTTGCAGATGTGCAACAACTTTGAGGCACCTCCCATCTTCAGGAACTGGGCCTAGAACAAGGCTTCTTTAGGTTTTGGACCATCTTCATACCCTCTGTTCTCCATTCCGATCGAGGAGTAACCGAACGATATCGACAATGACAGGCAAGAGCTTCTGACTGTTTTCCTTGTCCAACCACTGGGCGACCATCTCGAGGGTGTTGTTCCTTCGGGCGAGTTCAATCACTCGCTTGCCGTGGGTCTTCTCGCAGAGAAGACTGTGGAGGGTGAGAAGGGCGTACTTGTAGCAGGAGTGCTGCACCGTGCTGCAATCACTCGCCGTGAATGTCACTCTCACTCATGTCTCTTCCCCTCTTCCGGCACCCCAAATCGTCTTCACGTTTCTCTCGATTGTGACAAGACTGCTAATCCGATCTGTTTCGCCCAAAGGAGAATGCCTTGTTTCCCAGCCCGTGACCCTTGAGTCGAAGTGACAGACTGTCTCACTTGATGTGCATGACGATTTGAGGGAAGAAGTAGTCCTTGTTTGTCAAGACCACATTCAACACGTTGTCCAATCCTTCGGGTCGGTTGCAGAGATGGAAGATGGTCCCAAGAGCTGCTCGAACGATATTCTGAAACATTCAAAGTTCAAATTACTGCCGAAGATCTTACGTAGAATTGAGATCTTGTCCTCAGAACTTCTTGGATGGCGAAGACGACCTCAGGACCTGTGATGATAGGTCGATGTGACTCGGAGTCCATCTTGGCCACGTGCTGCATCATCGAGACGGCCTTGTACACAACCACCTACACATGTGACTCAGTCATCGTTAAGGAACTGCTCGCTTACATCGTCTGCGTCACCCATAAGATTGCAGAGTTCGGGAATGGCTTGAGCTGCCTGGCCGGGATCATATGGTTGACCCGTGTTCTGGAATGAGGAGGGAAGCCCGCTGAAGCGTTCTTGTTGTTGATCCGTCAACTCGGGCCTCAGATCATCGGCCATCGACGACATATGCGAGGACATCTGTGAGGCGGCGTGCAGCGACGTCATCGACATCATCGACGGCGCCTAAATTCCTCGCTCCAGCCCAGCCAATCACTCGCCGACCTGACTGTGGGTCATTGTTTGGACGCCGGAGTCGAAGCGTTGACTCTGCCACATGTGGACCTTGAAGGAAGCTGGGGTGGCGCCCTGCGGTGGCATCGGCGTGTCGGCGGCGTGCACGGAGAGCGGCGAGACGAGGGCGGCTCGCGGATCGTCGGCCATGGCCTCGCGCCCCGCCGCCGGCGACATGGCCACATCCTCCATGCCTGCGAGGGGATCCATGCTCGCCGCCTGCAGAAGGCCCACTCACCAAAGAAGCGCCTCCTCCTCGCATGTGTCACGTGCGAACCGTAGCGATTCATACACGCAATAAGAGACGGACCAAGAGGCAGGGGGACAGGAGGGCGGTCGTCGGCTTTTGTACCCCCTTTTCGCGGCTCCCGAAGGGTCACAAGGCTCTCGGCCCGCGGGGCACAAGTCAGGCAATTCCTCAAGAAGGCATACGCCTCGGAGTTCCTTTGAAGTGGCCGGCTAGGAGCGGCGATGCAGCGGGGTGGACGACAGGAGGAGTAGAGCGACCGAGCGAGAGAAGGACAAGCGAGTATTTATCATGTGTCAAGGAGAGTGTGCGTGGGGGCGCGAGTCGTTCTCCGCCCTGAAGAAGAAGAAGGAACGCAGAAAACCGGGGTGAACAGAAGAGAGACAAACGTCCCCTCTCTCCCCCTTCGTCCAAGGAGCAGAGAGGTGTCCACTCCCAGAAGGAGCGAACGTCGAAGGACGCAAAAAAGACGTTGGCGGTCTGCCTTCAAAAGGTGCGAAAAAGAGAAACATTGTCGTTTCTAATGGACAACCGATGGAGAAGGTGAAAGGGGGTGGGGGATGCGGTCACAAGGTGTTCCAATAACACTTCCATGCTCATGGGAGAGAGAAGACACCCCCGTGAAATTGTCAAGAGATCGTATCGCGCATGCACAACGAACAGCCGAACAAAAGTAATCAATTCTGAAGCGAAGAGGCGAGATAGACAGAAGAGCCGAGACCTTCGGGACGCCTCCTCTCGCTGCTCACGCCGACCTGATGGCTTGCTTGTCCAAACAGAAATTAGGCAATGGGCGGAGAAGAAGGAGGAGGAGAGCGTCGGAACGAGGCGCTTCATGCTGATAAGAACCAGCGAGCCTCTTACTAAGTACGCGCTAGCAGAGTGATTTGAGGCCTCTGGCCGAAGGTGGTGAGGGCGGCCGGCCGGGTGTCGGGCCGACCGAAGAGAACAAAACCCTGGGGCTCGTGGAAGAGCAGAGAGAAAGCTTGAGAGAAGGCGTGAAGGAAGGGTGATAACGGCTCTTTGGAGCGGCTACAAAACGCCGTCCGGAAAGCGAGCACATGGAGAGGGAGAGAGAGAGAGGCGTCTCTCCCATTCGGTCATGAAACACTAAGACTGTGTGAATATGACCCCGAGACAGAGAGAAGGGAATGGGAGGCTCGATTGACTAGAATTGGCATGACTAGTACAACGTGTAAAATCCGTGGCTCCTACTGGAACGGCCAGGGGCAATCCGTGAGAGGCAACAGTTCAAATGACGCGATTCAAAGCTCTGGCCAAAGGAGGAGGTGGTGAAAGTGCAAAAAGACCGCGCGTGTGGACATGCACCACCGGGTCAAAAAGCGTTGAAGAACCCCACACACACTGAGAGGCGAGAGGAGCCGACGCGCCTCCGGCTGCCGCCTCCCTCCTCCTTCCGTCCCATCCTCGGGGGTACCACCCAACACCCTTGGCCATAGACAAGAGACAGGTTGCAAGAAGTCATGTTTCCCCAATGATTGATGGGCGAACGAAGAGAAGAACTTACCTTCTAGAAGAAGAAGAAGATGGTGTTCTCTCCCTTGATCTGTCTCTGTGTGGCGGCGGACCTCTCGCAGCTGTGCCCGCCCGGGGTGGCGCCGCTCGCGCGCGCACTCTGCTTCTTCTGCTTCTTCAGCGTCTTCTTCACGAGGAGAAGGAGGAGGGCACGGGCAAGAGCACAAGGGGGCCCCCGAGGCGGCGGCGGCGGCAAGGCGCTTCAGGGCCGCGCCGGGCAATCGCGCCTAAAGCTTTATTACACAATATTTTAACGCGACGACAACGCTGAATGCGACGACGCGGCGACAGAGTTGAAAAGAAAAGAGGAGGCGATAACAAGGCGAGGAGAGAGTTGCCATTTCGAATCATCACAAAAAAAGGCGGAGAGGGGGGAAACTCGATGAGGAGGAAGAGGAGGTGAGAGGTGGGGAAGGCGGTGACCGGCAGGAAGCACACGACAGGAGGAGGCCAAATGCGCGGGAAAACACGACCTCCGACCGGGGGTCCCCCGCGACTCCTGTCCCGCAGTCTCCCTTCACGTCGCCCTTCTCCTTCATTCTTTCTTCTCCATGACGTTGGAATCTCAAGAGAAGACAAGGCTCCAAGGAGAAAAATGCACAAACATGATGTCCCCCCACTGTCTCTCTCCTCATCGAGATCGATTCCCTCGTGTTGATTTGGCTGATCTCCTCTCATCGAGACACGGCTCTCGATGAAGAAGGCGGAGAAGGAGGGAGAAGAGGAGGAGGCCCTGTTGCGAGAGAGGAGGCGAGACTCGTCAGATAAGGATCGCCCCGACTGAAGACACGCCGCCGTCATAGGAAGGAAGGGAGAGAGGCGAACACCGCCACTACCTGACCCCCCGAGGGCAGCAGTGAATCATTGTGAAGTGCCGATGTGCAGAGTGAAGGCTTCTTCGACCAGCCGGTGAGTGTGTGGAATGCCCTCCCATCACCACTCCCCTCTCCTCTCGCCCAATTCCTGCCCCGTTCCTTCCGGTAGCATCTGGTCGCATCTCTCTTCCCTCTCAAAGGCAACATCGAACCCACGAAATGGCCATTAGAAATCGGCGATGTCTCGAAGTTTACGCTGTGGCGAGATCTTCAAGCAGCTGAGTGAAGGATTTCGCCAAATTATTCGAAGAAGCGAAGAAGAGGAAGAAGGAAAATGATGCCGAGTCACGGCATCTGCGGTTCTTCTCGCCACGATTGAGACGAAGATGAGGGAGAAAGAAAGAAGAGAGTGGCGAAAGAAAAGACAATGTGCGGGGGGTCGCCGGGGCGAAGTTGGAATCATCTGGCAGCAGCTCTTCCCCTCCCCACTCCGCCTTCCGATTGCCCAGCCACACAGAGAGTGTGTCTTCTTATTCGTGGGGATTCAAAAAGTAATCTGCGCTCCGAAAAGAATTTCAAAAGAAATCTCAAAACATCTCAACAACAATCCGAGGAGGTTGAGGTGTCAGAAATGACCTCTCTCAGGCCATTCACAGCTCTCTCTTCCCAAGGAAATCGAGTCAGAGAAGAGAGGACCTCGAAAACGCCGGCGATCTAGACAAAATGCCATTAATTATGTGGAGAGACAGAAGAAAGAGCGGCGTGCGCGCACGACGAGCCGCGGGTCGCGCGAAACGGAGAACGGGGGAGAACCGCTGTTTTGGATTGAAGGTGAAAGACGGTTGAAGGCATTCTCTTCGAATGACGTGACTGGTCAAAACTCGAGACGAAGAAGGAAGAAGGGCTTCCGCCCTTCAGCCTCCTCTCGTCCTCCTCTGCCCAGACTTGCCTTGGATGGTCGGGCGAGGCACACAGTTAATTTATCACTTGAGGGATTTAGGGAGGAGGGGAGGGCGGCGCGTGCCTCCTTCTCCTCTCTCTCTTCGAGGAGATGCACACGCTGCAAATCATAGAATCGGCAAGATGGGCTGGGGCTCTTTGGCGCGTTCCGCCCTCCTTCTCCACCCTCTCTTCATAGTTGTTCATGTTGTCAATTTCTTCCGGGTCGTGTGATAGGGCGGCTGTGTGCCACAGGAGGGGGTGGCCCTCTCGGTCAACGCGACAACGACGACGACGAGCAAAACAATGCACGCGCAACTGTCGCCCGGTGGTTGCAAACACGAAGGGGCTGAGTCACTTAGACAAGGCGAAGGGAGAGAAGAGGAAGAGACGTCCAGCAGGGGAAGGAGAAGGGGAGGCGCTGACCGGGCATTGCCCTCGAGATCCTGGCATCTGCCGCCGATCACCCCTCGTCTTCACAGAAAGAGGACAATTCGCACCCGCCACTTGCCAAAAGGCTCAGGCGGCGCGCGCCACAACAAAAGCATCTATCATGGCTAATCTTTATGAATATGCAAAGAGTGCGCGAGGGGTGGCCCTTTGGTTCCAGAAAAACGGAAGCCAACCGCCTTGCGTAGGGACACGGTTGATCCCGTATAATTGCGTCTCGAAGAGGACGACAAAAAGCCACAACGCTGACGCAAATATGGACATGAGAGGGAAACGGTGTGTTCTCGACGGGAGAAGAAAAAGCGAAGCGGGTCCAAGCAATGAGCCGCGTCCGGCATGAAAGACGCCTGACGACGACGCGGTGCCCTTCTGTCTGCCTCCCCCACCCTCCCCCAAGTCTATTGGTCCTTGGTTAGGGAGTCTAAGTCGTTTATGGGTGTAGCATGATGAACAATCGAGGAAGCAAGGCGAGAAGGAGATCATGTGTGAGTGGATGTGTTGTTGACCCAAATCGAGAGGGGCTTTCCATTGTGATCGAGCACCGTGCAGCCTTCCTCGAGAGCCGTGTAGAGACCAGCATGCGAAGAGACTCGACGGTCAGTCGGAGGCGAGTCGATGTGCTCGAAGTCCTCGCTTTCTTCACGGACAACTCGAATGCCTCTTCGAGGCTTCGGCGGGACAACAGCGTCGACTGGCAGCGTGCTCGTCGGTGGCGGGATAGGTGGAGTGTCAGGGGAGGCGGGAACTTCGGTGTTCACTAAAGGCAAATGCGAGTAGGAAGATGCTCTTACTTGTTCCATTGTGGGGAATATGTGGAAAGAGCGTGGTGTCTTTGTTCGCGGGTCTGCGCTGGAACCAGAAGAAGAGACCAGCTGTGAGGAGACCAAGCAAGAAGCAGAGGAGAGCTGCGAACCCGAGAATCAAGGCCAGATATCCCTAAAGGCGTTCTCTGTAACAACTTGAACTACCTCGAAGAGACGATTGTAGTCTTGAGAGCCTTCTTCATTCTTGAGGACGAAGAAATTTAGAGGCTTCGAAACCCGAAAGTCGTCCAACTTGGTGTTGATGTGCATGAGATAATCACAATCCCAAGGCAAGGCGAGGGTGAAGGTGCCAAAGCGAGTGCCAGTCGCCGTCTCGTTTGTCTCCATCACAGCATCGCCTTTGAAGGCGATCCGTTGAACGGGAACACTCCGACATTCGTCTTCAGCACCGCGGGGAAGCGCACGCGCCACTACCTCGAAGGTCAGTGGTTCGACCTTTAGGGCTTTGAGCGTCCATGCGAGTTGAAGTGAGTAGCGACCCTCCCAGAACGCCGTCACGTCAGAAAACTCAGGAATTGCTGAAAGCCTTCGAAATGCTCTTTGAACATACGACATCGACGCGCATCTTCGAGCAGAGCATCACAGTCTTCCGTCAAGATCTGAAGAGATCTCGACGCCACGGCTGTTGAGGCGCTAATCGAGTAGTTTGTGGAAAAATCGAGGCTTTCCAAGGAAAGCGTTCGTGATGCATTCTGAAGCGTTCAAATGTCGAGCAAGAGAAGGAACCAGTTGATGTGGAATCTCCTCTCGAAGAAAGTCAGCATAAACGCTAATGTTGAAGGAGCACACAAAGACGGACAAAGAAGTGTTCTCGAAGTTGAGAGTCGTCGAAACGTGGTTATTTTTGAAGATCTTAAAGTCTTTGTGGCAGCAGGATTGAACCAACTTGTTGGCCAAGAATCATTTTCGGAAGAACTCTCTTGGAATCCCGGAATTCGTTGATTGAGTAAACTCGTGATGACCGCATCTCGCTTCGACCGCCCGTTGCATTGAAGGCCTGGACAGAGACTCGAAGGGAGGACCACAGCTCGTCAACACTCAAAGTGGGCGAGCTGCTCTCCAGCTGAACTCCTTTTACATTCGGTGAAGTCAAATACCATTCTCGTCTCCAATAGTCTCTCAGTGCCATTGAAGCCGGTATAAATAGAGACGATGAAGACGAGCGGCTTGTCCTCGGCGTCGTAGACCATCTCGAGGACAAAGTTAAAGCGACCACGTGAGGCATCGAAGTCCACACAAAGGATCGAGGGTATAACAGAAGACATGGCAGACACTGGACCTTGGTTCAAAGTACAAAGAGAAGCACAAACCTTCTTTTCGCCTGATTTTCTCGTATGCTTCACGACCGAATATGAAGGCGGGATTTCCGTGGAAGTCTGCTGTGTTTGTTCGTACTGCGCATCCAAATTTGCACTGAATTACGAAAACTGGGACTTTCATTGAAACATACAAAGGCAAGATCCGGGTTCTGCTCCGGGCTTGGCGCTGCCATTTTGAGCTGCTTTGCCGAAGGAAACTGAAAAGCATTCTGTATTCTTCATTGACCGTACCTTTCCAAGGCAGGCCGCATAGCAGGCCGCTCGATCGGCGAGTTCAGCCGCATCGCCGAGTGCTGCGGCGACGATGGCCGAGTAGACGAGGAACGTGGACCAAGCGCCGCCACCGCGCATATCCGTCGCCGCTTCTGAAATGCATTTGTCACAAGGCCGGCGAGGGGCTCGCGCGCCCAAGGAACAAAGCCACAAATGAATCGCTCGAAGCGCTTTTTCCCTACGGAAGCGTTTTCTTTTGCACGCGCAAGGGGCGCGCGAATGAAAATGTCTCAGTGGAGAGGGACAAGAAAGAAATCTTCAAAACAAAGACGACCATCTCGGAAAGAGGCAAACTGGCAAACAACCATGAAAGGAAGTGAGAACTAGCGACCGTCGCCAGTTCACACCCGGCAGTCTCCTCGTGCTAATTCCGAGTTCATCTTCTTGGAGTGGCTTGAGCGTGAAGTTTTTGCAATCTCTATGAGAACAAGAACTTTATTGGAAATTCTTATTAGAGCGAAGTGACTTCTTTCAAACACGATCCTTGACACTCTCGTAGACGTCCCACATCTGCTCTGGTGTCCATCGAACGTATTGATAGTGATAAACGACGAAGTCCTCTTTGGTCGTGGGCCTGAATTTTACTTTGACTGACTTATCACTGAAAGCTTACCGATCAAAACCCGGCCTATGCAGCAGTTTCACTCCAGCGCAATTGGAGAGGACGCCGGTCCAAATGTCGTCGAGCTTCACAAGCGGGACCGAGCACGAGTAATCGACGAACTTTTGAATCGCTGGACGATTGATGAAATAGCCGGAGCCCTAAAGCGGCAGTTCATTTCGAATTGTTCAAACATGCCTGCACAAATCGTGGGAAGCACATGCCTGGATACATATTGCCGTTGACATACCATAGGAGCCAGGGAAAGATGAGGCGAGGAATGCCACGTGAGACCATGCCAAGGACCGACGGCTCATCCTTCGGGCCAGTGTCCACCTAAACCTCTTCTTTGCCTGGTTCACTAGCCTGCATAACGGCCGTCGTGTTGAGGATCGTATCGTCGTTGATGACAAAGACCCTCTCAACATTCGGCAACTCATGAAGGACAAAGCCGTAGAAGGACATCATCTTGCGATTCAAACTACTGTAGTTGTCGGCGAAGTCGAGTTGCAAGATGTCGCCAAACTCCTCGGCTTCCTTGTCCATTGAGTGAGCGGCAATACCAACGAGGAAAATCACCTGAACCAGTGTTTTCAGCAGTTGAACAAACCGGGATGTCGTACTTCTCTGTGAACTTCTTCATCCAAGTCGCTCTAATATAGTCTCGATATGCCGGCTGAGCAGGTGTTGTTCGAATCGCAATTAGCTCGATGATGTCCGAAGACATTTTCGGTCGATGTCGCACACCTGGGGGCTTTGTGAAGCTGAAGAGGAGGATTTCAGGTGAAACATTAAAACTTACTTGCAGTCCTTTTCGACAAGCGTTTCATGATTGGGAAAGAACTTCCGAGCGCAGGTCTCAAAGTCCTCTCCACGTGGCCGAACCGAGAGAGTGTCAGGCTGAGTGTAGCAAGCGAGACGGAAGAAGAGCAGCGATCTCTCCATGTAGTTGGACAACTACATAAGCCTTCATCCCTCGAACTGATAACTCACGAAAATATACGGCGGAATCCATATGAAGAGGAGGATGAGGAGTTTGAGGGGATCGGGAGCAGGTAGGCCGTCCTCAGACTTGCGCCTGGCCATTGTCGCTGTCGATAGGGATCTCGCTCGTCTCGCTCGCCACTCAGTCTCGGGCCCTCTGGCGGCGAAGTTTGAATTTGCGCGGTGACCAGGTCAACGTCGTCATGTCCACCTCAAGGCTGACAGAAAAACGTCTCCTCCTCAGGCACTTCTTGCTCAAGGCGGGAAAATCTGCCCATTACCACTGGCCGCAATTGGACAATGTGATTGTTTGCATTGCGTGGTGCTCCCAATCGGTGCAGTGTTGATGAGTTACGGACAGACGCTTCAATAATCTGCCAATGATGGAACTCGGACATGAGGTCCACGGGCCATATGTCGCCATACGTGGCTGCCGAGGGAGAGGGGGAGCCAAGGAGTCCATGAAGGTCCCTCTTCTTCTTCTCCTTCTCATTTGAGTCATCTCCACGTGAGGAGAACCATCACGCCCCCGTGTTCATGATTGATTTTGAATGCATGAAAATGTGGGAATTATTATCTGAGAAGGGGGCAGACGAGGACAAGTGTGTCCTTCTCTCTCCAGGTAAATCTCGATATGATGAATGTTCGAGGGTCATTGGCATCCCTCTCACAACAGACAAGAGACAGAGAACGACGAGGTCGATCTCGTTTTTTTCTCTCTTTCGAACACGACACCCATCTTCGCGGGAAATCAAGCGTTGTTATCTGCAGCCTCCCTCCTCGTCTTCCTCGGCGGCGGCGGCGGCGGCTTCCGCGACTCGGGGCGGTCATAAATCTGAGCGCGCACGCCTCGCGCGACGTCGACGACGCCGTCGAAGGCAAACAGAAGTTGACGAACGGCGCAGCTGGTGTGGCGCTTGAACGCCGGTCTGAATTCCGAGCCTGTTCCTGGCTCCTCGTAATTCATTCTTTTCACGTTGAACAAGAGGAGACGAACTCGAATACGCAACGTTATGCCAACGGGAGAAGGGGCGAGTCCCCGATTACAATCACCTCCCGCTGTTCAATTGAGGACCGGCGAGAGAGGGAGGCGAGATAATGGGCTCGGGTCCGTGACTTCACTCATTTACCTCATTAGCCTCACCTGGGGAGGGCACCTCGCGAGTCGAGAGTGACAGCAAAGATGGATGATGCTCGCTTCAGGCATGTCGGGATATCCACCACTTTTTCAAGAAATTGAAAAAAGTTGAATGTTCCTTACAGAATCTTTGAATTGCTTCGTATGACCACCCTCGAGGGTCGTAGAGATGACCGTAATCCCTACAAGGCGGGGCTAGCCGCACGAGGTGAAATGGCAATCGGAGAGGGAACGGGGAGTGCAAGGACCCGCCCACCGGTTCGTCGACGCGCGCATCTCTCTTCGCATTCTTCCGCTGATCATGAACTGGGAGTACCCCGTCGGACTTCAGTTGCTTCCTCCGCAGACCATCCCCTCTCCCCTGTCCACTTCTTCGTCTCCGACTTCTACCACGACGGCTCCTTCTAACATGTCTTCAGCTATGACCACGCCGAGCTATCCTCCTATGCCCTTCTCCCTCCCTTCATCGCTCACTTCGCCCTATTATGAACTCTACGATCTCAGGTAAAGAGCAACACCTTTCTCCAAGCTTTTCAGTGACGCCAAGTCAGATGCTAATCGCGGAGGTGGAAAGTGGCCGTCGAAAGCCCGCCGATACAAGACACCAAGCCCACAGCTCTTGAGACATCGCCGAAATGCTGCCAACGAGCGGGAACGGCGAAGAATGGATACCCTCAACAAGGCTTATGATAAGGTTAGACATCCTTTGCATTTGCCTTCTTTTTCTCCCGCAATGGCTCCTTCACTGAATGAGTCGCACTTTTTCGCCCATTTCGCTTCAGACCTTTTTGCCATTCTCTTTTCAAGTTCCTTGATCTTTGCCGACTGCGCTTTTTGTGCCCCTGAAAAACTCTCATTCTTTCAGTTGCGCACGGTTCTGCCAGATTACGCCAGCGGGAAGCGACTCTCGAAGTTCGACACTCTCCAGACTGCGAAGCTCTACATCGAGAATCTCTACAAGATCCTCAGTGACGATCCCCTCGATGCGAAGGATAACTAGTTTTTCGGTATGAATAGGTCTTGCTCAACAGACTAGGAAAGCGAGGTCTTCCGTGTAATTATGTGTCGGTCTAGGACTTCCTTGTTACTGTCTCTCTCCTTTCCCTACCTCCTCTTGTTTTGCCTTCTCAATCATTTGACCTCCACTCAATATGTGCACCGTACCCCGCTCGAACGGCTTCCTTCATTGCGTGTCATTTTGAGCCCTTGACATGTTCGTGAGCTCTTGCCTTTTGCTTCACTTCACTATGAATGATTCTAGATGTGATATGGGTAAATCTATCTATAAACAGTTTGTGTTATACGCCTCTTCGTGGATGCCTGCTATGGAAAGGAAAAATGAGGGGGAGGCTGTGAGTTCATCGCAAGTCGGCATATCATTCCCATTGAACTGGCAGGTTCAAAAAAGACAGAGAAAGTGAAGACGCTGCAAAAACTCCAAGGCACCTCTTAATGCCGTTCCTCCCACAGAAAGAGAAAGTCGGAGTCGCTTGAAAATGAGCGCGGAACAGAGGAGGCAATGCGATGATGTCTGCGGGGGCTAGTTATTTTCTCTCGCAAAGACGCTCGCCTGACACAGAGCCCGATTTCGAGCAGCGATACCGCGTTTTTTGCCCGGGGTCTTCTTTGTCAAGCGTGAGCGTCGCCTTCCCCTCACCGAGGAGTGCAAAAAAACTTGCGTTTATGAGCTGGAAGAAGACGAAAAAGGAGTGGCACGCGTCGGCCTACACGCCTCTTCGACCTGTTTCGGACCACCGTCCGAGACGACCCCTTTCAATCGCACTTTTTGCCCATGTCTTCACTTTTTTTGCCATTTCAAAAAGGAGACCATTCACCCATGTTCTATACCCCCCCCCCCCTTCCCGTTTTGATGTCCAACAATTACAGGAAGAGGCGCAAAGGATAAGAGGCGACTTAGGCTAAGCCTCCGAAGCGGCGTCCACAAGCATTTCGCGGCAGCGACAAATGCCTTGATGGCCGGGTCCGGACGAGCCGCCGCCTGCTTGCGCAACTCGAACCGGTGGTGACTTCTCTCGCCCTCAGTTCGTCGGCGCCATACGTTTTCAGCCGTGAACGGCGTCCCCCAGATTAGAGACCACGAAGAGAGGACAATTAGCCAACTGCCTCTGACGCTCATGCCGTCGCTTTCATCCTTCAGCGACACTTCGAAATCGTTTGGCGCCTATTTTGTCTTTAAATGTTTTCAAGTGAATTTAGAAGTTTGCTTTTCGGCTGAGAAAGCAAAGTTTCAACTTCATGGAAGGCTAGAACGCGAGCATAGCTATGATCATCCCGCATGCAACCGACGGAACTGACCCTCTATCTTGGTCGTCGATCTGGTGGGAAGGTGGTTATGGAGAGTGTCGGCATGTCAAAGAAGTCATTGTGAGTTCTCTCGAAGAAGGTGAGCGCCCGTGGGGCAATTATCACTTTATGCTTCGGCGATTGCAGCTACTTGCCCACCACAAAGGCGCGCGCGAGTCTGTTGCGCAAAGGTCGGCGATGGCCGAGTCGGTCGCCACGCATTGACCTCTCGCCCCAGCAGCCAGATGCTCTTTAGCCGCCGCCTTGCTCGTTCGTCAAAAATCGACGTTTCTTTCTGTTGCCGCTTGACGATGCGACATCTACTAATTTACACTAGGCATCGTCTTTTTTCTTGTTTCAGTTACTCATTGTCAGCAAGAAGTAATCACAGAGAGTTTATGAAACCGTTGAAAGTTCAAGGAGGGAGGTAACAACTGACCGAAGTGACAGAAAAGGATAAAAGAATGACTGGACTGCATGAATTCTTCTCTTACATCAGCACGTCCTTCTTCATCGTGTCGGTATACTGTCCGAGGCAGACAAAGCTGTTGACGAGCTGCATGCGCTTTCTTCTAATTAGAAGCTGCTCTCGATTGGTCATTGCCTCCATCTTGCCCGGATGGATCTCGAGACAGACTTGCCGGACTTTCTTCTCTCACAGCCGCCTGTTCGTGTCATTGATCGGAGAGAAGGAATCGGGGAGTCGGGAGTTGATTTACGATTGTCTTCGACAAATTGCCGCGCGCGTTGTTGAGGAACGCACAGGTAAGAAAACGAGACAGAAGGAAAGAATTTCATATGGTTGCTCTTCAACAGAAACGAAAATGACCGGAAGAAGAAATATGCGACTTGATGAAGAATTCCTCTTCTGCCCTGCAACTTCAAGACTTGCGTGGCGCGCTTCGAGACACAGTTTTCTTTCGAGACCGACAGTTGGCGAAATTTCCTACAGTTGACTATGGGACTTTCAAGTCGTTTCATTCAAGATCAAAAGTAGAGGAAAGTACGGCGAGATACTGTATTCGAGAAGTCAGAAGTGCCTCGTTGTAATCACGCGCTGAAAATAGCGGAGGCAGCTGATCGAACAGCCCACAGCCGGCGAGCGGTCGGGCAGCTTCCACAAGTTTGCCTGTTGGCTCCGAAAAAAACTCTGTTGGCCCGAGTCTGCGTGCACCGGTTAGGGAGGCCACCTCAGGACTCACCATTGAAGCTGGGAAGCCTTGTTGCTTCGCGGCACTGTGCTTCAAAAGATCGTCGAATCCATTACGAGGCGGTCTATACACTGCGCTGCTCGTCGCTCTTTCAAAGAGGACTGCAACACAGTGTGCCATTAGGAAAAGAGACGCGAGCATTCCCGATCGGGCAAAGTGAATCTCACGAACGGCAACAAAATGCTGAAAAACTCTTCTAATGCGCCTTCGTGGCAGACGATCCACTCTCTTTGTGAGAGTGGGCGGGAGAGAAACGCGAGCCGCGAAGCGATGTAGAGGAATGGACAGCTATCGCTTTGAGCTGCGAGAATGATCCCTAAGGGGAGGGGGAACCCTGGTAAGTGAATAAGGAACTCCCGACATGCCCCTCCCCTCAAGAACGACGCCCTCATCTTTGAACCATAAGCCAAGTCCTCACAGTCAATAAGATGCGGAGCACCTCGACTCGGACTGAACCCAAAAGGCTTCAGCATGGGCTGGTTAGACGAGACCTTAGCTCAAATCAAATAGAGATGCATGAGGCAAGGAGAAAGTGGGGTCTAGAAGAAGAGAAGGAAAACTCTAAACGATACTTAGAAGAAGAAGAAATGAAGAAGAAAATGAGACACATGTGCGCTACAGTAAGACAAGACGGCACATAGAAGTACAATTGAAAGAAGACGATGCACATAAATAAAGAGGGCTGACCGTGAGGAAGAGTGGAGAGGGAGGAGGGCTTCACTGGGAATGAAGGGATGGGGGGGGGGGCGGCTGCGTTCCTGCGGCGACGGCGTCGGCCTTCCTTCTCCTGGTTCCTTGAAGATGGCGAGCTGCTTGATGAGAATGATGTTGCTTCGACGTTCTTCTTCTCGGTGGCTTCTTCACGATGGCGATGTTGCCGGCGACGTCTCTTCTTCTTCTGTCCGATGCTCGAAAGAGAGCAGATGAAGTCCAATGTCTTGGCTTCTCGGCCACTCACGTCGTAAAGAGTGAGCTGGTCTGGTGGCTCTTAAGAATTCGTGACAAACGTCCATTCTTTACCTGAATCTGCTTGAGAATTTGCAATGGAAGGAGGGAAATGAACGAGTCACTGTCAATGAGAGCAGTTTTTTTCCAAAGGCGATAGTGAACACGAGCCAAGCCTTCTCATCTTCGATGTATAACCCAATTCCCGCGTATGTACTTTCATCTATTGATCAGTCTTCACTCATCAAGTTGGCAGCTGCGTTTTCTTTTTCCATGTAGATTATTGTGTAGGTGAAGATGTCGACGGCGCTCATCACCGATCCAATTGTCAGGAGTGTGACCAAGGCAATAACATGCCGATGCCAAGCCAGCACCAGGGAGAGAAAGCGTCTCAGAGAGATAAGGAGGCGTCCATGTTTTATGTTTCTTCTCCGGAAAAACAATAGATGATCGTAAGGAACACTAAGAAGGAAAGAGTGAACAAATCGTGCAAGACTGTTCTCCTGCAGCACCTTTATACACGAATGCAGTCGATTGTCAGCCTCATTGTGCTCACCGCTTTATGGCACAGAAACCTTTATGCGTTGCGCCGTTGTTGAAGTTCCAAAAAAAGCACTCGCAACCAATGCGGTCACGGCATCGTCCGCAGCTTTGTCGTCTTTCACGCCTTGGCAGATTGACGGCAACTTTTTAAAATATGTATCGTTTCTAGGAAATTGGGGGTGTGGTGAAAGGTGAGGACGAATGGTACCCCGTCCGATCTGGCAAACCACGCAACGTTGGGCGCGGTTAGTCTCGAGTTCGATCCCGCTACCGTCCATAGTGACGGCGAGCAGGTCCCACTCGAACTTGCGTGCTCAACAAACCACCACCGCCGTCGTCTGCCGCGTACACGAGCCGAGTTCACCATGAACTAGGAGCGTGCATGTAGCAGGCACGGCACCACCACCTGCCAGATCGAGCGGAAACATTCGATCTAATCCGGACACTACACCCCGATTCCAGCGTCAGGCTGAACCGACAGGTTTTGCAACAAGCCGGCTGATGTCTACCCCTGTTGCATCTTATGATCATGACGACCTTAAGAAAACCGTTCGAAGCTAGGGCGTCCCCCATAAGCGACGCACATTCGCCCCGCCCGACGAGTGTGACCAGTATGCGAGGGCTACCGTCGACCGAGCGACGACGGCTAAAGAAGCGAGCTCAACCAAGACCACTACCACTCCGAGCGGCTACCATCAACATCGGAACCCTTACTGGAAGAACAAGAGAACTGGCTGACATTCTTCGAAGACGACGAGTCGACGTTGCATGTATCCAGGAGACCAAATGGAAGGGAAGCAAAGCGAGAGAGATTGGTGACGGCTACAAACTGCTCTATCACGGTACCAGAAATGGCCGCAATGGAATAGCAGTCGTTATCGCGGAACACCTGAGAGACAAGATCACCCTCGTGGAACGACTCAGTGACCGCCTCCTTGCCATTAAGATCGATACCGGAAAGAAGATCCTGCGTGTGGTCTCGGCATACGCCCCACAAGTTGGTTGCAGTGATGAGGAGAAGAACGAGTTCTGGACAGCGCTAGACGAAATCATGGCAAGCATCCCCGACGACGAAACCCTCCTCCTCGGAGGAGACCTCAATGGACACGTTGGGCAGAACAAGGGAGGCGCAGGCAAATGCCACGGAGGACGAGGATATGGAACACGCAACGACGAAGGAGAGCGCATACTCGAATTCGCCGAAGCCCATGATCTCGTCCTTGCAAACACCTACTTCGTCAAGCCCGAGAACCACCTCGTCACCTACGCCAGTGGAGACCACAAGACGCAGATCGACTACTGGGCAGTGAGAAGCAGCGAACTCAAGAACATCAAGGATTGCAAAGTAATCCCCGGAGAAAGCTGTCTTCCACAGCACAGAGTTCTCATCCTCGACTTCTGGACACCCGTCAACCGCCGACGAAGACCCATGGAGACCAAAGAGCGGATCAAGTGGTGGAAGCTGAAAGACACGCCGACTATGAAAGAAGAATTCATCCGAACACTTCCAGAACAAAGAGGCACCCCCGATGAAGTGTGGCAGCATCTCGAAGGCAGAGTCCACAAAGCGGCAACGCGACTCATCGGAAAGACCAAGCCCGGAAGAAGAAGGATTGAAAAGGAAACCTGGTGGTGGAGAGAGGAAATCCAGGAAGTAATCAGAGCGAAGAAGCAAGCCTACAAGAACTGGCAAAAGACCCGCCTGGCTGAAGACCGCGCCTCCTACAAAGAGAAGAAGCGAGCAGCCAAGGCAGCTGTGCGCGAAGCAAAGCGAGAAGACGTTGCAGAGTTGTACCAATCCCTGGACACTCCTGAAGGTGGTCGACAACTGATCTACCGCATAGCACGAGCCAGAGCTGCAGCTTCAAAGGACATGACCCACTTCGCTCAGATGAAGGATCCCCAAGGAAGAACCCTGAGAAGACCAGAAGAGATCCAAGAAAGATGGCGAGCCCACTTCGAAGGAATCTCCACCAAGGAATTCGACCACCCACCGATACCAGAAGACCAGCCGCGAGAAGGCCCCGTGCCTCCCATCACTAGATTAGAAGTAACGCGAGCACTGTCGAAGATGAAGCGTGGAAAGGCAACAGGACCAGACGACATCTCGAGCGAGTTCTGGAAGACGTGCGGTCCAGCCGGAACGGACTGGCTTACCAGACTCCTCAATCAAGTGATCCTTCAAGGACAGATGCCCAAGTCATGGTCTACTAGTACCACAGTTCCCATCTGGAAAGGCAAAGGAGACATCGCAGACTGCTCGACCTACCGCCCAATTCGCTTGATGAGTCACACCCTCAAGATCTTGGAAAGAATCATCGATCAAAGACTGCGAGAGATCGTGGACATCAGTGAAAACCAGTGCGGATTCGTCAAAGGCCTCAGCACAACGGACGCGATCCACTCGGCGCGACTCCTCCTGGAGAAGCACCGCGAAAAGAACAAGACCGTCCATGCTGCCTTCCTCGACCTGGAGAAGGCTTTCGACCGAGTCCCACATGAAGTCATCTGGTGGGCACTGCGGAAGCATCAAGTTCCTGAAGAGTACATCAACTGGATCAAGATGATCTACCGGAACGCGACCAGCAGTGTGAGATCGAGTGTCGGAA
>JAQIXL010000277.1:0-39179 GCA_034700245.1 Poikilolaimus oxycercus
TTCAAATTTTGACACTATTTTGGCCGTTTTAGACGCTTTCCAGTCATTTCCGACCCTGGGTGTAGAAGAGTTTTTTGATCAGCTCGACGAGCTCTATCGAATGAGCTAAAGTTGTACTTTTCCCCGGATAGGTCCTAAAAAAAAAAAGCATATTTACACTTGAATTTCAGTACCATGAGCAAATAGGCCGCGCACTTCCCGACAGTCGTTGGCTGAAGTTTGTTGAAATGGGTGTCTCGATGTTAGAAAGGTTTTCTTCTTTTGATCGGGACTGATGTTTTGAAGGTGGATTGCTTTTGTTGATTCTTTCAAGGAGTCGCCGTCATCTCATGGAGTTCCAGTATGGGCGCGTCACGCCTTTCATTTTGTTAACGTTCTGGTGCAGCCTCATTTCGCATGCAATATTGATGACGCTCTGTATCAGGTAAACAATGGCATTTCTTTCCATGCCTTTGCAGAAACTTTGTTCGACTGTTGAGGATTGTAAAGCGCGAATTAAGAAATTAGAAGAAAGGACAGTCGAATGGAAGAACCTAGGCTCCGACATTGACTCTGATGAATCTGTGGACGAAAGAAGGCCAAAAACAGTCGGCAGCAAGGAGCGAAAGCATCCCAATTGTCGAATTAAACTGGCTGAAGCGGTGGCGGAACTGGATACTGCAAGGGACGCAAAACTATTGGTAGATTTCAATTGTCAAGTTCATGACCGAGTTGTTAATGTAGAATGCAAATGCAATCGGTCGATGTGTTGAACGAAGACGCGAAGATGTAACATTTGATTCTTACTTCACTGTTAAGAAAGCTCCATTCAGTTGGCAACGACTAGAGAAGTGTATTGGTGAGACAGTTCAAGGATGAGAAGATTTCTTTGTTAAGGAAAGGGAAAGTTTGGTACGGTGTACTTGGCCATGAACAGAGAGACGAATTGCTTAATCGCCGTCAAAGAGATAAAGGCAAGAAAATCCGTGTCTATAACGTATAATAGGTGGAGCGAAAGGCAAGAGCTCTTCAAGCTTTGGTGGACGAAGTGGATAACTTGAGGACCTTATCGCATCCAAATCTAGTAGAATATTACGGCGTTGAAGTGCACCCTGACGAAGTCCTCATATTGATGGAGTATTGTCCAGAAGGCTCACTGGAGCGTATTTGTCGTGAAGGTCTCGATCTATCACTAGTGCGTCGCTACACGAATCATCTGTTGAGAGCCGTATGCTATATTCACCGGCAGAAAGTTATCCATCGGGACATCAAACCGGCTAATATTTTCCTAAATCCTCAATTCGTTTTGAAGCTTGGAGACTTTGGAAGCTCTGTTCGTCTTCGTGAATTTGCTACGGCACAAGGAGAAGTAGCGGACTATGTGGTACGCGCTCAATAATGTTAGAGGATGTTCCTCAGGGTACTCCGCAGTACATGGCTCCCGAACTTCAAACAATGGGAGGTGAAGTCGATGATGGAGGTTTCTTCGGTTATGGTCGAGCCGTGGATATTTGGAGTGTGGGCTGTGTTGTTGTCGAAATGGTGACTGGAAAGCCGCCGTGGGATCTTGATCATCCACTTCAAATCGGTTTAATTCTTTTTAATGCGAATATACAATCCTTCTTAGCGTTTCGTGTTGGCAGCGGCGGTCGACCAACAGTCCCCACGACGCAAGCTTCCACTGCTGCCGGGCTCCATGAATTTCTCGATCGATGCTTTGTTTTCCTTCCCAAAGATAGAGCGAGTGCTGATGAGCTTTTTTCTCTGCCTTTTGCAAATGTTCCCAGTGACGAAATCTCTTGAAAGTCGGGTACGTGCTAAAAAAAAATTGAGCTCAATTTCTTTGCTCATTTACTAATTTCAAAACGTGTCTAGTCTCATCTCATGATAAAAGCGTTGAATCATTAATGTTAAATAAACTTTTCGTGTGTGGTGGACGAATGATTCGTAAAGCGTTTATCTCGAACGATATCTATGTATTGTTGTTGGTTCAATAATTCAACACCTATTTGTTCCTTTTAGGATGGATGCCGGCACCTTATTTGTGGTGCTCTTCGTAGCTGCGTTATTGCTTCTAGCGTGGGATCTATACTTGTCATCCAGACAGTATTTTCTTCATGTGGAAACTGAGAAGCGTCCTGACGGTGTGGCCGAAATAATTTCTGAAGAAGACTTCGCCAAAGCTCGTGCATATCGTGTGGACAAGGAGCGCTTCGGTCTCGTTCAGAAAGTCTTCTCTGGTATTCAAGAATCGGTGAGTTCATTTCCTCGTTGTTAATTGAAGTGCTTAGGTTTTCATGTTGCTAAGTGTTCTTGCTTTATTATGGAAAATTTCCGATGCGGCGCCCTTCGGTGAATATGGTCACTCCTTGGCCTTCTTCACTCTCTTCAGTCTGGTCGACTTGGTCATCTCACTTCCTTTTTCACTTTACGACAACTTTGTTATAGAAGAAAAGCACGGATTTAACAAACAGGTTTGTCATTTTCTTAGCGCTTTTAGATCTGTTCTTCAGACACTGGGTTTCTACATCAAAGATCTAGTGAAGAAGACGATTGTCACTCAAGCCATTGCTTGGCCCGTTCTAATTGTTCTTATCTACATTGTGAAAAATACCGGCGACTACTTCGCCATCTATCTATGGATTTTCCTGTCCGCTGTGCTCTTCCTAATGATGACCGTCTATCCGGAATTTATTGCTCCACTCTTCGACAAATTCATTCCGCTTCCTGAAGGCGAACTCAAGGAGAAGATCGAAGCACTTGCCGCAAGGCTAAACTTCCCCCTGAAGAAGCTATTTGTCGTCCACAATTCGAAGCGGTCAGCCCACAGCAACGCATACATGTATGGATTTGGACAGAACAAGCGAATCGTTCTGTATGACACGTTGTTGAGCGGCGAGGAGAAGGCAAAAGTGTTGAAGGAATGCGGCGAAGAAATCTCTGAAGACGATGGAAAGGTTGTTTGTTCTCGTTTTCTGATTTTATGACGACATTCTTTTAGGGAATGGAAGCGCCGGAGATTGTCGGTGTTCTAGGACACGAACTCGGTCATTGGGCAATGTGGCACGTGTTCACGAATCTTTTGATCGCCGAGTTGAATATTCTCATTCTTCTTCTTCTATTCTCATACTTTTACAAATGGCAGCTACTTTTCGAGGTTTATACAAACTATTCGCATTCAATGTTTAGGCCTTTGGCTTCTCGTCCATGCCGACGCTGATCGGTCTCTTCCTCGTGTTTCAATATGTTCTCTCACCCTACAATCAAGTGATTGGCGTTCTTCTCATTATTCTCACTCGACGCAAGGAGTTCGAAGCAGACAAGTTCTCCGCGGAACTCGGATACTCCAAGGAGTTGAAGAAGGCGCTGATTAAGCTGAACAAGGACAATCTGAGTCTTCCGGTTAATGATTGGCTCTTCTCGCTGTGCAATCATTCGCATCCACCCACTGCTGAGAGGGTGGCCGCTCTCAAGAAATATCTCTGATCGGGTTCCTGGAACATATCTCTCTTCGTTTGTACTCTTATGTAGTATCTCTTTGGCTTAAAGCAATGCGTAACGGTTTTTCATAGTGCATAAAAGCTTGATGCAGATGATGCATAATGATCACGGTTCGAGACCGTAGCGTACCGAGTCTTAAAGACGTGATGGATAAGTGTTTCATGCTTTATTAGGTGAGAGGAAATGATACGCTTGCTGAGTCGTACGAAGTATTTGCTGAATGGAGCTAGAGCCAGGGCGTCGACGACGGCCCTTCCGACTACGTCTAGTGGTGGCATCAAGAAAAGAGACGAGGATGATATGTTGGAGAAAATTGACATCGAAGACTTGCCGCGTGCTCAGAAGAGGTTTGCTAAGCAGTTCGAGAAGGTTTGTTTTAACCCTGTCTCTCGTTCATTTCCAGGTCAACGAGCAACGTGTGAAGGAAATATTCGCAAAGAATTACAAGAATCACATCTCGTTGGGAGTTCTCGTGTGTCTCGTCGTTGGAATTTATTACTACACAATGTATGCCGTCAAGCAGGAGACTTTCCTCGAAGAAATCGACCAAGAAATGGCGCAAGAGGACGAGCTCAAGAAGGCTGCTCAGGCCACCAAGTAGCTAGTCGCTCGCTTCTCGTGCAAGGCTTAGAGATAAAGATTGTTTTGCTTGGAAACCTTGTACGGTATACTAAGTGAAATTGTTGGATACAGTCTGATTATCTATGGCAGTGAGATCTTACCGTAGTTGGTGCTTCTCTCGCGCGTGCGGCCAAATGCGATTTCGGCGGACTTGCTAGGACGAGCTCGTGAGACTTGTTTTTCAGTGGGCTCGTCGTCGCTGCTTCTTGCGAAGAGAATGATGGAGGCGCGCGAGGTGAAGCCGGGCACCTACGATCTCCAACTCGGTGCAAGCTTCAACGAGAATCCGGGTTCTTCTACCTTTCACACGCTTCGCTGTAAGTTTCTTTTCTCTAGTATTCTTAAAACATTTTTAGACGATTTCAAACCAAAGTCTGTCTCAGCCGAGAGCGAATCTTATCTAGCCGTTGCGGGAAATGGCGATGTGCAGGTTTGTGCCTTCCATCATTGATTGTGTTAGGTTGTTGTTCCGAGTGGCACAGATGATTCGATGACTGTCTTCCGTGGATCGCAGAAGCCAGTGAAAGCGGACAAAGAATGTCTTCTCTTCCTAGATCCGTCGACGGGACAATTTCGTCTTGAGAAGGTCGCTTCATCTATTGCCGTAAAGAAGTCCCGGTTTGTCCTATATTATTTCTAGTAAACATGGTTTGCCTTGCTTAGTGATCCTTTGGAAGAAGGCGCTCTCCGCGAGGAAATCACACGTCTGCGAACTTCTTCTCGAAAAGGCGACAAGCAGCCATCGCACCAACCTTCGGGTTCTCAATTGAAGGAAGAGTCGAGCAGCGATAGCGAATCGTCCGACTCAGACGGAAGCGAATCCGATTCGTCCGATGACGAGGTAAAGAAGCTTCTTTAGAACTCTATGTTCCCTTTGTAGAAACGCGCTTCAGAACGCATGGTTGTGCCCGACGAAGACGAGGGAGACGACGATGACCATGGAAACAGTGACGAGGATGATCTTGAGCGTTAGTATTTTGTTGTATGCCTTTCATTGCATGGTTTATAGGTGAGCTCGAAGCGAAGGTGGCGATGCCGGTGTTGCCAGTGCTGCCACAGCCTGCACCTGTTCGGAATCCTCGTCCCACGGAGACTTTGCGCAACGATCTGCAGATGAGCGAGTCTTCAGAAGACGAAGACTGAGTCACGTCATTTCTCTTTGTCATTTTCCCTGATGAATGTGACTCAAATTTCGGCTTCAATTCTTCCTTCTTACTGGGTATTCTAGCCACGGAATCTAGTTCTTTCTGTGAAATGTCTTTCGCGGTTTTGGCATCTTCGCGTTTCTTCCCTCTTGGTGTTGGTGGCTTCTTCATCTCGAAATAAATGATTCTTTGTGCTGTCCAAGAGTGATTGTTGGTCACCGCTCCACCCCACGACTTGTACTAACATAAGGAGGCGAGGATATCTAACAACTTGTAGAAATCAAATGAACAGAGCCCTTTCCTTGCCCATTCTGCCGCCGGTGGATCGAGGGGTGAAACCAAGCTATGCTTTTGTGCCTCTCACGGTCTCTCAGCTTGCTGCTCAAGCTCAGAATCCAGAAGGACACATCATTGGACGCACAAAGATCGTGAACGTAAGCATCTTTCTTCACTTGTCGTATTCTTCGAGGTTGTGACAGTCGCTGTGGTGCACTCGGTGTTGGACTGCGAAGATGGCAAGAGAGTTTACGAAATAAATGATCCGAATGCTGAGACTCACCAAACATTTCCCGTCCATCAAGAGCAAACTGTAAGTCACATTTTTCTTCCACTGAATTGTTCAGGGAATGCAGTCCACTGCCACTTTTCCGATTGGCTCGCGTCTCTTCATCGTCGGATATTTATGCCAGCTCAACAAGGAAACATTCGTTACGGCCTTTCACCTTAGAGAAGCGACTGACATCGAAACAGAACGCTTCCTTCTCGAGGCTAAAGTCGCCGCTCTCTACTATTTGAAGGTTAAAAGATTTTGTCTTTATATTCTTATTTAGAAAGAACCCGTCGCTGTGTCAAAGCAACAGGTTCCAGCTACTGAATTGGCTAACCACGATGATACGCCGACAGAGGTGTTTCCTAGTCCTCCAAAAGTCCATGTGCCCCGCATTCTTGAAATGTGCACGCAGAGAGATAGGGTGAGTCGCTTTTCTCTCTCGAGATGTCTTCAGATCCTCGATTACTTGAAGACGATGTGTGATGATGGATTCGGAGTGGATCGCAACTATCTGCTTAAGGTAAGACTCTTCCCCCTTCTCTTCACTGTGCGATAGGCGCTGCGTGGAGTGGACGAGTCGACGCTCGACGGAGACCTCGACTTCCTTGTGAGGAATCATTTTGCCATCGTTAAAGACGGCATCTACACCCCGGCGTCTTGATTGTCGCACTCATCTCAAGTATTCCCTCATTCTTTCGTGTCATCTTTGCGTCAATGCGGGTGTTGTTGTTATGCCTTGACAGGGTTTCTTAACTTTGCCAAAGTAATGAAGAGAGCTATCGACAAGGACTTTATTCGAAGGGTTCACGCTTCCTCGGTCTTCGCCTTCCTCGCTCCTCCGCCGTCGACCTTCGGGTTCTCCTTGAGTAGCTTCTTCCTTCCCGTGTGCTTATAATCCACGTCGCACTGATGCTCCTCGGCCCCGCGATGCGTGGCACAGAAGGCGCGGCCGCATCTGCATCCTCTCTGCTTCGAGGACGAGCTTGCCTGCAGAGCATGGCCTGCTCGCTGAGGGGCAGTCTCTTCTTGCAGACGCGACACTTGGTCTTCGACTCCTCCACGAGACGCTCCTTCAGCTCCACCAGCTCCTTCATCGTCGTTGGCGGATCGTAGAAGTCACCGCGACGGGCCAGATTCTCCTGCACTCTTTCCCTCTAGAGTGAAGAAAGAAGGAACCTGGAGTGTTTCCGGAGGATCGTAGAAGAGTTTGAGTTCGCGAGACGAGAAGCCTCCCGACACTGCGCTGTTCTCTTCTCTCATATTGCAGCGTTACCATCTGTGAGTGACTCCACAGGTCCACCGAGCTGGCTCGCCGCTGCCTGCAGCTGCGAGAGGAGGTCTGTAGGCGCTCCGGCGGGCGATCTGCGAATCTCTGAATGAGAGAGGAGGCACTTGACGGGAGTTCCAATGACGGAGTCGGTGTCCATCTCGTGGCGACGCGTCGACTTGCGCTTCTTCATGAGCTCCTTCATGCGATTGCGTGTCACTTGATGCTCCATCTGCTTCTCGGGAGTCCACGAGTCGTTGGCCGCCGCCGTCGTGCGGGCCGCCTTCTTCGCCGCCTTCCTGGACGTCTTCTTGTTGAGGGACAGAGGGGGACTCACGGCTTCTTGCCCATGAGAATGGAGCGAAGCTCGTTGAGAGTGCCCGCCTCGAAAGACGCGGGTGTGAGGATCATGAGTTGCGGCGCGGAGAGCTTCTTGCTGCCCGAGGCGAGACGTAGCTGCAGGGTGAGCGTCGTGTTCTGCAGAATGCCGTACTCGGAGAGGGGAGAAGAGTCGTGTCTGCCACTGCTTCCTCTTCTCTCTCTCTCACTTGAGTTCAATAAAGTTGTGAAGGAGCATCTGACGATCGGCGGCGATGTCCGTCCTCTCGGCGATTGCATTCTTCACGTCGAGCACCGTCGCCTCGGGACTCACGACGAGCTTCTGCTCGGGCACGCCCTCCATCATACTCTTCACCGTGAGCTCGATGCGTTTCGCGTCTGCTCCCCTTCTCTCCCTTCTTCTCTGAAGATGTACCTGGAGCTGCAGGGGCAGGCGGGACGGGCGCCGACTGCTGCGGAGTGGGGGGCGGTGGCGGCTGCTCGTCGCCCATCTCTCTCGCAGACCGCCACTCGATGTCCTCTTCTGTCACAAAACAAGGAGACTTCTAATGCAAACTCTTTTGGGGAGAGGGGGAAATGTTTATGAAAGGGAAGAGAAATAAGACAAGAAGGAAAAGAGAGAAAGTATTCGAAGGTTGACTGAAAGGAGGAGTTCATTGAGTGCCTTGATGGAAGGAGATCTTCTTCTCGAAGCGAGAGAATCTTCCATCCGAGATCTCTGTGGGAGATGCGAGTTCCTTCTCGAGACGATCGAGACTTTCTTCGAACTCATTCTGCCTCTCCTCCACCATCTCTGACACAGTCTTCACTCCCTTCTCTGCTTCTTCTTTCTTCTCGCCCTCACTCTTCGTCCACTCCGCCGCCGTCGTGTCCGTGACGAGGAGGAAGTAAGCATTCGTCACAATGATGATCACGGTGACAATGAGAAAGAGGCGAGACCACTAAGACTTCGAAGAGAGAAAAGAGAGGAAACCTCTGCCCTGGTAGAGTTGGGTGCGATGAGACTGGTGAAGAAGGGGAGAAGGAGGACGATGATGTAGGCGAGGATGTTGAGACAAGTCAAGACGAAGTGCATGTATTGACGGGAGACCTGCATCATCTTCTCTTCAAAGAAGGAGCACTCACCATTTGAGCACACTTCATCACTCCGACGATGTTGATACCCGAGGAGGCGACCACCACTCCATAGGCAATAGGGGCGAAGACCGAGAGAGAAGCTGGCAGGAAGGCGAGAGTCAGATAGGAGACAGCCATTAGACCCTGAAAGATGAAGAAGGAGGAAGGGGAGGGATACTTGAGAGAGAGCTGTGAACATGAGCACTCGAGTATGTTCACTGACACAAGTGGCACGATCGCTGATGGGACCGGCGAAGGTTTTGATGAGCATGGACGAGAGGTGGGGGAAGGCGGTGAGGAAGCCCGTCTGACGAGGGTCGATGGACAAGACCTGCACCTTCAAGGGGAAGGGAGACTCACATCACTCAGATAGGTGGGTCCATATTGGTAGAGGAGCTGGAAGCCCACATTTTCGCCAACAGCGGACACCCAGACGGCGATGATAGAACGATCTCGGATGACGGCCGTGTAAGGCACCGTCTCTCGTCCTGTCCATTCGCCCTTGCCCACCGAGATCTTCCTCAACTCCTTGTCACTCACATGTCTGAGAGAGTATTTGTGGGAAGAAGAGAACCTGTGCATGAAGGGCTGGTCGATGTAGAAGTAGAAGAAGAGGCCGTGGGCGACGAGAGTGAGCAGTCCGAGGAGATAGTAGAGGGCGGGCCAGCCGAGTTCCGACACACAGAAGGCGCCTGCCACGGGCATCGCGAAGATCGCCCCGAACTGGTAGTGACACGTCAGAATGGCGATGTACGTCGAGGCTCGCTTCAGAGTCGACCTGCATTCCCTCTCTTCGAGACAAGAAGGACTTGCCATTGAGTGGTGATCACTCCGACAGCGGGCAAAGTAATTGACATGCCCGCTCCTTCGACGACTCGCACGATGAAGACGAACCAGAAGCCGCCACACACGGCGAGGGGCATGAGAAGAGTGGCGACTCCCGAGGCAACTCCGTACGCTGTGCACAACTTCCTAGATGAGTTCTTCTCAGGAGAAAGAGAGAATCTCGCCTCATGCCGAAATGCTCATTGAGCCAAGAGATTGGGAGCGAGCCTAGAATGGCGCCGACTGCGAGCACCGAGAAGAGAAGAGATTTCTCGGACTGAGAAAAGAGTGGCTGCGGGTCGGCAGTGGAGTTGGCTTCTGAAAGAAAAGACTTGAAGGGGAGAAGAGGGAAGAACCGGGAGCTTTCTTCATGCAGATGACGGTGAAGTTGAGGGCGAGAGAGTTGGAGATGGACGTGGAGAGACAGATGGTGGTGAGGGCGAGGATGAGATGTCTCGTGTGGTGGCTGAACGTGATGGAACTCAGCTTGCGATAGTCCATCTCCTCCGTCGTCTGCTCCCCTAACTGCCCCTCTTGTCCCCTCTTCCCCCTCTTCGCCCCTCGGTGCATCTGCATAAGGCGTGAACTCCGCCGCCACAACGTGTCGACGTGAGGGCAAACCGGAATGAGCACGTTCTCTTTCGTCGCGAAATGTTCATTTTCATCTCCGACCTTCGAGGCTCGACGAGAACGATGAGCACTCAGTGACGACATGCACGGGACCGACTTCTAGTGCTTTATCATCTTTTTCCTGGAAGATCAGCCAGAAAAAACAAACTCCAATGAAATACGAGCAGTTATGAGAGAATCAAGGCGAGAAGTTTCTCTTGAGATGTTGGAAGCTTTTATTCTGAGGTTCTTTTTTGGGATTTCAGATGCCGACGACCTTCTTGTAGTCGACGTCGAAGCGTTGCAGATAGGGGTAGAAAGAGGGGCTCATGTAGTTCTTGGACTTGAAGAGTTCGATGAGCACCCGGTGCACCCGCAAGTACTGCTCCTCCGTCTGCAACCTCCTCCTCTCCTTCCCCAGAAGGGCCTGGATGCTGTTGGCACGCTGCTTGCGGAGTGTGGCGAGGAGGTCCTTCATGGAGGAGATGTCGTGCTCGGTCATCAGCTGCTCGATGGTGTACTCGATGAGGACGATGGAGCCGGTGCGGCCAATGCCGAACAGTGCACGACGATGGGCGTCGGCACGTGTCTCACGGCGTTTAGGAGCGAGATGGCGGCGAGGTCGGTCGGGGGCACGCCTCGGTTGCTGTTCCTCTTGAAAGACAATCGTTTTTCGAGGCTGTTCTTCCACCCACTCACCGTCCTCGCCAGAAGTCCGTCCAGAGATAGTGCTCGAGTTTCAGCTACTGACCTCCTTTCTGAGAAGTCCTTGAGAGGAGGAGGAAGGACTTCGACGAGGAGAGAGCGCATGACGATTCATTTTGGACGTGCCAGACGAGTGAAAACAAAACGCGTTCTTCTCACGTCGTCCGGAAGTAAAGAGCTGCTACAACGAGAACATGACCCCGCGGGTACGTTTTCTGGGAAAAAAAGTTCTGTACCAAGCATTTTTGCAGCTTTGCGAAGACGCCCTGGAACTCAACAAGTCTGCCTCGCCGTTTCTGTGCTTTGTGGACGAAACAAAGGAGGGGCACATTCGCGGTTGCCTCGACCCGGCCCGACGCAACACCTGTGAAACCCTGCGACTGAAGCACAAATTCAATACGTTCGCGTGCTGCCAGGAAGATCTCTGCAATTCGGCCGGTCATCTTGAGCACTTTTCGATTGTTCTTTCGGTGTTCTTTTTCCTCCTGCTGTAATGAATATGCACTTTTCTTCTACTTTTCTTTTGCGCAATAAATTCGAATTTCATCTCGTGCGCCTTATTCGGGGCAGCCAATAATTGAAAATTTTTAACAACGACTTGAATAGATAGTTTCTTTTTTATCTACCAGTAGAAGAGTTGACGTCTTTCTGCAGAGATTTCTGTTTATGCAGCAATGATGCATTTTCAGATAACATTCGACTAAAAAGCTGTCTCAATTTGCAAGTAGTTTGGTGTAGGACTGAGGAGCGGTGCCGACACGCCTTTCGGTGACCTAAAAGGTTTACCACTTCTGTGAAAAGCAAACTTTGTATTCTTGGAGGCGACTTTCTCGGCGTTGTCACCGAGATGTTTTGGACGGAGCTTGGGTGAGAGATTCTGTAGATTCAATTGGATGAGCAGATTCAACTTGGTCAAACCTGTGTGGACGAAGCGAGTGACTGGGTACGTGAACGCCACTCAGCTACTCGACCGACGGCTTCCGGGAGGGTCAACGACTTGCCCATCGCCTGAGGGCAGTCATGTAGGCAAGGCAACAGCTTACCATGCTAATGATGCCGCACCAACCCTCGGGATCCAGCTTCTGCAACGGCTTCCTCACGTGATGCACATAGATGTATTCCAGACCGAGAACGATGAAGGAGACAATCTAAAGCCGCTCCATTGAGTGAGAACACCAACAATGCCGCCAGAGAGCATAAGGAAGGCGCTCATGAAATTCTCCACACCCAGAGGTGCCGACTTCGTTTGTCCGTGTGAATCAGGTGAACAAGCACCGGTCAACCAGAAATTCTGCAGGCGTTCAAGCTCACCTAAAACTCTGAGCGTCAAGATATTCTCACCGCTTTGTTGATACTGCAGAAGCAATTGGTTGACGCGCGTGACGTAAGGAGAATTTTTGGGGAATCCGATACCGTAGCCTGTCATTGCCGACCATTTTCCAACCTCAAACCGTCGTTTGTGCTGAAAAAGCAACAACAAACTGTCATGAGTTCGCAGTTAGCATCTTTTCCTGCCCAGTAGTCAAGAACCACGGCATCGTAAATGAAAGCGTCAAGTTCTCTAAAGAGCAAATGTTCAACAAAACAACGAACTCATTGCGAACGGCCTCGACTCC
Organism: Poikilolaimus oxycercus; assembly: GCA_034700245.1. Classification (NCBI taxonomy): domain Eukaryota; kingdom Metazoa; phylum Nematoda; class Chromadorea; order Rhabditida; family Rhabditidae; genus Poikilolaimus; species Poikilolaimus oxycercus. The sequence continues at coordinate 12,274 of JAQIXL010000277.1, forward strand.
AGCAGAGATGTTGGCAGAGAAAAAGCTACAAGCTCGTTTGTCGGAGTTCAAGGCTCACTTGTTCCTCACGACGTATTCGTTGAGGTCGTGCCAGTTGCGCTTCATTGTCTCGTGCGTGTTCCCGCTCTTCACCGTCCCGAAGCGGAAAGGCGGCTTGTGGTATTCGGGATGAGCGAGCTGTAGTTGAACTTCAGATAAACTTGGTCAAACAAACCATCGGGTCATGGATTCCACTGAGATCGTAGAACTGCACACGAGTAATCATGAACGCGGCCAGATTGGCGGTGTAGACAGCAAGAAAGGTGAGGCCAAAAGCCGCCCAGACAAGAGCCATGAAACGAGAAACAGTGGAACGAGGGACATCTGAAGCGTCGATTCAAATTGAGCAGGACGAACCTGTAGAAACCGAGGCGCTGAACAACGTCGCCCAGACGAGCCAGTAGGAGCGACACAGGGAGAATTTGTGATCTGAAAACTCACTTCCATTGCTTTGAAATTGAGAAACAAACCGGGTGGTGGATATTTCTGCATGTTGAAGCTGTAGGGTGAAACCCATTCGAACATGAAGATAGCCAGGGCGGCGCCTTGAATACTGACGAAGAGAATAATAACCCAAGTGGAGTATTCAAAGGGTTCTTCAAACAATTCCTCTTCTTCAAATTGGAAAATAGACCAAGGAAGGCAGTCGGCGAAAGGACGCCGCTTCGAATCTTGACAATTATTGAGATGCCCGTATCCAGAAAAGGGATCGAGAAGTCGATGTCCTTTGCTCGTTCAGAATTGAGTTTTAGTGAAGTGACACACATGTCGGCCTTGTTGTTGATGAGGTCCGCGATAAGGCCATTCCAGCCGGAGTCCTGGGGGCAATTTTTAAAGTGTGGTTGAAATCTTACAGTCTTCAGTCCCCACTTCTCGTCTCGAACTTTGTAAAGGGTGAATGTAAACCCGATGTCCCTGGCCAGCCAATTGAGTAGATCCACACAGTAACCAGAGCAACATTTCATGATCGTGCGATTTCTGAAAACGCTTTTGAAATGAAGCAGATGAACCTTAGAGCGCCGTCCTTGTCGACAAACTCCTCGTCTCCCCAGTCGCAGATCGAGCCTGAATATCACTGAAAAGGACTGTGATACTCAAACCTTGATTTCCAGGACACCGTCCAGTGTCGGGGTCCACGTCAGAAACAGTGATGAAGGGAGGCTCGTGGAGCGTCACAACCTGAACATCGAGCACTTTCATCTGAAAACAAACCTTGACATGAAACTTGTCGGCTGTTCCTTGAGGTGGATTTGCTTTGCCACCGGGCCACTCGATATCCGCCATGCGAAGTGTGTCGCCGGTGAACTCACCCACCTTCAAATAACAAGATGACAATGGAACGACTAACCTTATCCCAGAAGTAAGTTGGCTGCCTTTTACCTGCTTCTACTTTCGTGCGCAAATTTGAAATGGTCAAGACTGAATCTTTCAGTTGGCCTGCAGGATTGAACTGGTAGAAGAAGGAATCATGACCATCCTTGGAATGAAAGGGATTGCCTTTCACGTGTGATTGTCTCATCAATCTGAAAACAAGTTGAGTTGAGTCTTCGACTCACTCATAGAGATGTCCACCCTCGTCCCAGAAAGCTTTACCCTTGCAAGTTGCCGTGGACTTCAGCGAGAAACTGGCGTTGAGACGATTGAGTGCAAAGCCGAGGAACTAGAGAGCATGAGCAAGACAATTGGCAAGCCTTGGGAGCTGTTCCAATTATGAGTGGCAGAATGTCATCTTGCGGTGGGAACATGGCATTGGAGACCGTGTGAAAGTTCACGGAGAGCATTCCGGGCTGCAACAGTCCATCTTCACAACTGAAAACAAACCTGAACGGGTGGTGTGACAATGGACGTAGTTCCTCGCACAGACTGCGTCCCGATCCAGAGGTACTTCTCCGAGATTAAGCCGAGGCGCTCAGCTCGCTAAAGAACACCTTTTGAGAGAAATAGAAACAAACCTCGAAGATCTTCCGTGACTCGACTTGATTGCAATAGAGAAGGAGGATCTTCGCCTGAGACTTCTTCAATTCCGCTAGCTGAGCGTCGATGTGGCTGGTGTTCTCCGTCTTTAGCGAGATGTCGAAGACCACTTCGAGTCTGAAGACGAAACACTTTTTCCATTCCGAATCTTACTTGTGAGTTCGCCTGCTCGAATCTTTGAGCTCATCCAGAATTTGGAGAAGGAACTCCTGAAATCCATTTTAGAACGAAGCCATGACATGCTTTTGATCCGGCCATCTGCGATGTGACAACGCCGAATTTGAACCAGTTGTAGCGTTGGAGAAGGGCGATCATGGCACGGATTTGGTGTCTGATTGGAGGAGCCATTTGGAGGATTCGATAAGCAGAAAGGTCCTTGAATAGTGTTAGCACTCCCAGAATCGTTGCACCTTGTTGAAAGTGTATCCCGAATTGTCGGCATTCCATGCAATGACCGGGATTCCCGTAGTGGCCGCCATAGTGAGAAAGTACTGCGAAGCCGCCGTTGTCTCGTCGAAGTTCTCCGATGCCGTCACGAAGATTATCATTGACACCTGACAATGAGAAGGGAGTCATTTTTGGACTGCTAACCTGCTCCTTGAGCATCGTGTTGCAGAGGCAGTCGAGGACGGCGGCAATGGAAATAACGCCGTTGGGCAGAATGCAGTCCACGCCGACGAGAGTAAAGCGGGCGGCAACTCGGCGCAGCGAGCTGAAATGACTTTTTTGTTTCAGGGCAACTTTTAGAACGCACGAAATTGCTTGGCCGGTGTTGATGTTGCGAATGATCTCCTTGAAGGCCTTATCGTAGACTTTTGAGCGGGCATAGTTCTGGATAAAAACAAAGAAACAATTGCGAATTCCGCAGAATCCTAACCTGGTAGACCAAGCCGATATTGACTTGTTGCTTCACGGAGATGGCGGCAGGAGACGATGGTTTCTTTATCAATTCAAAGGCAGGCGAGACTCCCGAGGCCAAACTAGCTGTATCGCTTTCGGCAGATGATGAAGAGGTGTTTGCCGCATCGAGAATGTCAGCCAAGTTCAATAACGTAAACGCAATAAGGTGTAGCTTTAGCATTGACAGCTTTTAGCGAGAATGTCAGAGTTCCATAAAAACAAGCAGCTCAAAAGAATCCGAAGACGGCGAGGGAAAGGAGATCGCCCGAACTTCGAGGCTCTTCAGAATCGAGTGGGACTCGGAAAACGAACGAGAAGGGTCCGGCGGGGCAGCCGGGAGATGATTACCTCTTCTCGGCGAAGGAGGAAAATGTCCAACGACTCCCATAAATGCATTACCGACTGGAGAAGTCTCGGATGAAAAGGGAATGAGTTGTTGTGGGAGGGAGATTCGTAAGGTTGAAAAAAGAGTGTGCTGAAATGAGAGAAAAAAAGACTTTTTCTCGGTTCTTTAGGGTATCAATTTGCGTTCACGAACAGCACTGTCGACATTATTTCATCCCATCAAGAATGACCCTCAGTCCTCGATCCTCATATTCGACGTGCCACTTCGAACACCTTTGAAGAGGCCTGTAACCCGACAACCCTTGGTCTCAAGACATGTTGCATGGGGGAGGGGGGGGGGGGGGTGGAAGGTGGAAGAGGCGGGAGCGCGCGTATTTGCCCCGTCGCCTCTCTGGTCGCGTGCCCCCAGTGCGCCAGCGCTCGCGTCGAAAATCGCGTTTCTGATCATTGCACAGACGAGCGCGGGCCGAAAATGCGCGTTTGAGATCTTCAAAGCGTTCGTGAACCGCGTTTTCTCGCTTCATCCGTTTGCTTTGACAGTTCGGTAGTCATTGACGTAGTTGATTGGTCATCCTTTCGTTTTGCCGTCCTGTTATTGAGTCGGATGAGCTCAATTTTGCTTTAGAAAGCATGTTTTCATCTCTTGGCGACAGCTTTTGTTGACGTAACCGTTTTGCACTTTGCCCAGGCACATTGTAAGCGTTTAGTGCACTTCAAGACCAAAAACTGACAAGTGCATGGGGGAGTGAAAGTCGTGACATGGCTATAAGTTGGGTCGACGGATTTCAGCTCTTCCATTTCTCGCCTTAGTGAAAGAATATTGATTTGTGGGCTACAAATTCCGTGCAATCGTAGGAACATTGAGTATTCCGCTTGCAGTTTTACTTCCTCCTTCAAGCCAACACTTTGCTGTTGGCGGTTGATGGCACGAAGAAAACAGCGAATCAGCCGACCTGAGAAATGCCAAATCTGCCAGGTGAACACAATTTGAAGGATAAAGAACTTCGTGCAGGGTGTTGCATGCGGATTTCACTACGATGTCCCGGCGTGCAATTCTTGCAAGACCTTCTTTCGTCGGGCGGTCTTGTCACGACTAGCGTTTGCATGCGTGAAAGAGGGTCAATTGTGCCAGACTGGTTAGTTTCACGTTGACTGAATCTTTATGTAAAAGTTTTAGACGAAGAAATAATGAAATGCAGAGCTTGTCGTTATGCAAAGTGTGTTGAAGCTGGAATGGATCCTGGAGGTTTGTGCTCTGCTAGTGTTAGAGGAAGCATTTCCAGTAATTCGAACGTTCAAGCCACAAGAGCCGAAGATAAAGAAGCGCAGAGGAAGGCGCCCAAAGATCCAGCCGAAGCCTTCGACGTCTAGCGAGGATGAACTGGTCAGTTTACTGTAAAGACTGAAAGGAATGTGTTTTCTCTTTCAGCCGTCGCTTTTGCACGAACCGGTAATCAACATGACGACAGCTTCGAGAATCTCCCTCACGACGGTTATTGAAACCAAGGTCGCAACTCTTGCGTTAACATGACTGAAGTTTAGTTTGCTTTTCTTCGCAGCTCGACTTTCCGCTTCGTTAGTCACCATGGTCTCGGTGTTGCGGATGTCGTCCCTAGGCATTCGATTCTGGGTTTCACGTACAAGTACAAGGTACAGGCACGTAAATCTTTCAATCTTCAGCCATTGGACATGCAGACGCAAATTGTATGGCCGACGAATGACTCATTTGAGAGACTCGTTGATTGCTCAACCGTCTCGTCTTCTAGAGGCGGATTCTTGCTTTTCGATATGATTCTCGGGATTGAAATGACGAAGACTTTTGACTTCTACTATCGCTTATCTCTCAACGATAAGGTATGTCAGAGTTGGTTAAAATTTGAGGGCCTTTAGATTGAGCTCGCCCGTTCAACGAGCTTAGCGTCGGCGCTCTTGACGGAAGCCTTTTATGCCACGCGGAAGAACTCTGACTCTCTGCTTCTTCCGAGTGAAAAGCGACTGGTCGACGTTATGATGCAGTGAGAGTTCCAAGATTCGAGATTCTTTGTTTCTTTCAGGAAACCTTTCGCGTCGAAGGACATGATCCACTCAATTTGCTACTGGAGTGTGGCTCAGTTGAAGAAGCTCAAGTTAGATGATGAAATGTTTGCGCTACTCAAAGCTGTTATCCTCAGCTCCTGTGGTCAGTCTGACTGAATTTCGGTTTTAAAGAAGATTATTTTAGCCGCAGGCACGCTAAGCGCCGAGGGCAGGAAGATTGTCGAAGAAGAGCGAGATGGATTTGCCGTATCGCTGTTGCACTACTGCCGACATACGAAGGGAACCAGCGTGGCGCCTGCATTCTTTTCGTCGTTGCTTGGACTGTCGCAGTCGTTTTTAGCCATAGCAAGGAAGGTTCAGTATTATCGCCTGCTCTCAAAGGTGAACCTTTTCCATCGTTTAAAATTTTTTGGCAGATTGACACAGAAGTGAAGAAATGTGCGGTCAACGAGGACGAGTGCTGTGGACGGCTTCTTGATGAGCTCATAAGTGAAGCCGAGTCCAGTCGATCTCAAAAGTGTATTGCGTCTTGCTCACATTCCTAATTTGCACCTTTAAAATTCTTACGGTGAAATACTGGTCCTAAACGGGGATCTCGTGGCCTTAAATTTCTCGGCACATTAAAGACTTTTAAACGGTCATCCGGAGAATTTTAAGACTTGAAGACTTTTCCTTGGGGGCGGTACGCCTCCTCGGCATGCATAAGCAAGGTTTGTTACCAAGTGTACATACATATACTGATCGAGCTTCTCAATGCCGAATCAGCAGGGGGTTCAAAGCATCGACAACGGCGATGACATCCTCCTCCGGTGGATAATGAAGACAAAGAGACGAATCGTCTTAAGTGGATAACGAGAGGAATGGAGGCAAAGAGCGTTGGAGAACACTGGACGAGGCTTTCAGTGAAAACTTGTCGAAAAGCGAGGTTTCCGCATGCGTCCGGAAATTGTCCCCGCCCACTTGTTATCGAGATAATGCAGACGCCCATGTTCGGCTTACAGCACCGCGTCTTGCAGACCGTTTGATTTGTTTGGTTTTTGCAGAGCGGAAGAAAGAGGTCGGATTTTATGAAGTCGATTGTCTGGGCATTCTTAGCCCTTTGTCTAATTCAAGGCAGTCAAGGGCAAGAAAGAAATGTCGTCTTTATCATCGAGGAATCCCTCAACACTCGGCAATATTTTACCCTGAGTTAAGAAATATTCCTGTAGGAGTTCAATTGCTGCTTTGCCTGATGGCATGGCCAAGTATCTCGACTTGTATTCTGGTCGATCAGACAAATTTACCTTCCATCTTTACAGGACATCCTTTCAAAGTGCATAATTAGAATTAAGACAAAACAGAAAATCTCTGTTTCAGATAGAATCGAAAAAACAATTTCAACACGAGCGGCGAACTCGATTGTGGAAGCCTTTACAACACTTGAAGTGAATCCCTTGAGTTCAGAGTGCAGCATCAGTTGCTGTTGCTCTTCGCTCTTCTTCAATGTATTTCCGGGTCTTCTTGACGAATTCCCGGGTGCAATTTTCGTGACAATCAGCGATTGCTATTTCGATCCCCCGGAACAGACTCGCCTTAAGTTGGAGAAGCAAATTGCGGACACAAAGTCGACGGTAAATTTTTTGCAATTCTGCTTGGATGACTTGAGCTCAGCTTGCTATGTTCTTGCCGGGTGAAAGTTACTGTGAATCTACCCGTGGTCAAAGCCAAATCACCGATTTTACCTTTGAAGCTTCGGAGGAGAACATGGACAAGGTTTCGTTAAATTTAAGCCTTAAAACACGCTTGCAGATCTTCTCTTCACTGCTCGTTTTCTACAACTCCAATAAGGTGGCATCCATCTTCAGCAATCCTTGCGATAACAAAACTTTGAATGCCTTCATTAGCAACAATACGCAAGCCATCGCGGTTGTGACCGCCGGTGTTCACCTAACCCGTCCTATTTCTTTGAACGGTCCGGACGGTATGAGCTTTATGTTTCCAATCTGACTCGAACTCAGGCCAGATTTACATGAAGAATTCTGTGAATTATCTCGATGATACTGCTGGTTCTCAAGTCACCGTCTTCTTCTCCGGTACGACTTCCTTTCGAGATACACTTTTGCCCAGATTGTCCGTCAAATTGGGTTTTTGTCGGTGGCTACTGCATCTTTCGTGAACTGCGGCCCAGTACCTGGAAGAAGGCGGACGAATTCTGTCGAAGTCAAAACAGCACTCTGCTAAGCGTGTACGCTAGCCGCCTTGACGCCTTGTTCGAAGACACAAGCTTGTGGGAATCAGAGAAAATCTTTGGCGAAGAGACTTCGTGGATGAGTTTGGAGGACTGGAACAAGAACAAAGACTTCCATTTTCCTCTTTTTGGCGATTCTTATATCGAGGTGGGAAGGTGCAGTTTTTTAAAAGAAAACCGCATTTAGCTCAAAAATCTCAAATATTCGAACTGGGCACCAAACGAGCCGAGTTCCACAGCACTTGGAAACCGATGTGTTGTCTTGAGTAGAAGGACGCGTAAATGGAAGGTGGCAATGTGTTCAGGATTTCAACCCTTCTCCTGTTCTCGTCCAGCTTGTAAGTGCATTCATGAGAGCTTAACGAAGCTGAACCTTTAGACGTCTTTCAAGATGAATCCACCAAGAGTGAACAAAGATAATTCAGCTTTATCACGGCATTTTTAGATTACATACGTGCAGCCAGGAATGTTTGTTGTGTCGATTGATTCATACGCAGCCTGTTCGTCTACCGTCTTCGCGTTGACGTGACTGTTGTGCTGCCACATTGCTTGTTAAGGCTGGTCTATACAGCGTTTGCCTTTGTCGAGAACAAAAATTTTTTTCATGCCGTGCAGAAGACATTGATGGTAAAACGTAGCACCTTGTTCAGAATGCTGGCAAGAAATAATCCTCCTTTCACTGTCTCTGTGTCTGTGTGTAAGGATTACTTGGCTTGGGCCTCTGCCTGGCATTCCTTCGGCTTTGTCAACTCACGGGTCGAACAAGCAATCTTTTGTGTTTTGAGCCGGAATCGAAAACGAAGGGAAGTTGAGAAGCCCCAAGTGTAATTTTTGCGTTACGTCCCAGACATATCTAATCTTCAGGAATGTGCCGCCAAATGGGAAGCCGCTAGATGAAGGTAGCTGAGGTGTGAAAACCTCAGCTTCCTTCACAAACGCTCGTCCGTTAAGCTTTTTATCACGCGAGCTTATAGTCTCGACGCTGTTCATAGCGCTTTGGAGAGGGAAACAGCGACCTACACGTTGGCACATAAAAAGGCTTTTTTTGTCAAGAGGGGTTTGCTTCAAAAAAATTCTCGTCGCTAGGGCATCTGTTGTAGCCCTGATATGATGCTGACAACGTGCAGATGATTCGTTTGTCGTCTTCAAGTAGCTTCTATATCAAAGCGAGGAGTGTGCCATGAAAAGGGCTTGCTATGAGCTCGTGCGCGTTACTTCACAAGAGTACAGTGTTTTTGTTAAAACTGGATCAACCGCAATAGAGATTTTAACGTTCAACTGTTTCGATTTTGAGTGAATGCTGAATTTAAATCGTCACATGAACTGTGGTAGATGAGGCAGACTCGTGATCGCCATCTCATACAATACTTTGTATGAAAACCCTAAAAGCAATACTTCGCAAAGATGGACTTGGTGTTTACCCCTATTGCTGACCATCGCAACAGGCCAAAGTGTAGCCGCAACGCACGTGCTCTCCTGCTGCCTTTCTTTTTTGCTCCCCCCCCCCCCCATTAAGGGCGTCGTGTCGTCGCACGCACGCCTTCTATTGCGCACGTTTTTGCAAGTTTATCTTTTGTTTCCATTCTTCTTCGTTTTTTGCTGAATTTCAGATGGCCCTTAACGGGTATATCTGCGCTGACGATAACGAAGAGCTCACGACTGAGCGTCGTAACTGCACCTTTCCCACTGGTGAAATGTCGCGCATTCTATTCGGAAAAGAGGTGAGACAAGATTAGGGTTGACGATTCGTTTGTCAGGATTTTGAGCGTGATCGACGGTTCAGAGATGTCGTTGCCTCGCACCCTCAGCTTCAAACACCGCGAACATTACCCTTCACAAGGTACACAGAGAAAGTGGAAGAATCATATCGAAAGGTTCGATTTGGTTACAAGACTTTATGCCGTTCAGGAATACGAACTAGCAAAGCTAATGGATTCCAACGATCCGGATGCAAACCTTGCTCGTGCGTACAAGAAATTGACCACGGAAAATAGTAGCAGCCTCAGTTTGCTGCATCATGTTTACGGCCAGCCCTTCGGTCTTCATACGGGAATGTTTGTGCCGGCCATCTCGAATCTGGGCACGGATGAACAAGCGGCTAAGTGGCTGCCCTTAGCGAAAAATTTTGCCATCGTCGGCACTTATGCTCAAACAGAGCTTGGACATGGTTCGACAAGTCTTCGTAATAAAAAGTAAGCTATTAGGCTCCTTCCTTCGCGCCCTCGAGACAACGGCAGACTTTGATCGTGAGAAAGACGAGTTCATAATTCACTCGCCAAATACGACTTCGTTGAAATGGTTTGTAGAAGTTATTCAAAATAGAGATGAGGTGGCCCGGTAACCTGGCGACAACTTGCAACTATGCCATAGTCTCGGCAACATTACGCGTAGATGGAAAATCATACGGACCGCATAATTTCATTGTTCAACTCCGTGACATCAAGACGCACAAATGTCTTGAAGGTTTGGACCGGCAAAAGAAGTACAGATTGTAGGAGTCGAACTTGGGTCCATTGGCCCGAAGATGGGCTTTGATCACGTCGACAACGGCTATGCGCGATTCACTCACGTTCGAGTGCCGCGCGACCAGCTCCTCATGCGATACGCAACGGTGTCGTTCTTCCTGGTCAAAAACTTTCCAGGTGACACGAGAGGGGAAATATATCCCAACGGCCACGAATTCGAAGCTGAATTATGTCACAATGGTAGTAGTGCGAGCTCGATTGGCTTCTCGATGTGGCATGGTTCTTGGTATGGCCCTCACCATCGCAATTCGCTACTCGGCCATTCGTCGTCAAGGAGAACTTCGTCCAGGGTTTGCAGTCGATTCAGATGACGTGGCTTACAGTGGCCCCGAGACGAAGGTCTTGGACTATCAAACGCAGCAGTATCGCCTGCTGCCGCATCTTGCTCGTTCCTATGCGATGATGTTTGCTGGACAAATGAGCGTCAAACTTGGAGATCGTATTCTGCAGGAGGCGAAGGAGGGAAAGGTAAAGTTTCAAACAATCATGAAACCTCTTATTGTTAGTATGATGGCATTCCGCATCTCCACGCTACAACCGCGGGTCTAAAGTCGTTATGCTCCTGGGACGCCTTGAATGGCGTCGAGCAGTGCCGTCAGGCATGTGGTGGACACGGCTACTCGCTGGCGTCAAACATCTCCGTGCTTTATGGTGTCTCAAGCACTGTCGTCACCTACGAAGGCGAGAATATCGTGTTGATGCTTCAAGTTGGAAGGTGACGCGCCTTTCTTGGCCACCTCAAGGTCTTCCAGATATCTCATGAAAGCGGCGGCCACAGCGAGGGCATCCAAGAAGTCTGCTCCTCTCACCGCTTATTTGGTCAAGGAAGGAACAGCTAAGAGCTCGCTTGGAGCTGATGTCACAGTACCAGCTCTAATCGAAGCATTAGAAATTGCGGCCAAGAGTCGCGTCTTCAAAGCTTTCGATCGCCTTGAAGAGGGCAAGAAATCAACAGACGAACACACGGCGTGGAACAGGAACACGGTCGAAATCAACAAAGTTGGCGTTCAAAAGTTACAACTCTTTATCGTTCAGGCTTCGCGAGCTCATTCACGTTTGTTCATCGCTAACGCATTCGTAGCAAAAGTAAAAGAGGCCCAAGATTTTCGAATCCGAGAAGTCTTGGAGGACTTGCTCAAGCTCTACCTCGCTTACGAAGTCACGCAGTCAGCGAAATATCTCCTCGAGGTGCATTTGTAGGCGAAAGCGGATTGGCTTTTCTTTAGGAAGGAGTCCTTAACGGACAACAATTGAGGGCTGTCAAGGAACTCCTCTACACACAGCTGGCTCGAGTTCGCCCAAATGCCGTTTCTTTGGTGGACGCCTATGACTTCGAAGACTTTGAGCTGCGCTCGGTCCTCGGTCGTCGTGATGGACACGTTTACGAGAACCTTCTCAAGTTCGCCCAAGATTGTCCCTTGAACAAACATGAGGTACTGCGTCTTCATTGAAAACAACGAACGTCTCCAATCTTTCAGGTTCTGCCCGCCTTTGGCAAGTATCTACGACCCATTCTTGACAAAGCTCAAGAGAGATGCAAGATCTGAAGTTTTGCTTTTTCATAACTTCTCCCTCGCATAAATATTGCATGGTTTTATTCAATATAGCAGTAGATCGCATCGATGTCCATAGTCGCTCCCTCGCTGAGGAGTCCGTTGTTCTGGCATGTGAATGTTACGAGTTCATCGCCGTCATATGATGACTAAATCCATAAAAGAAGAAATAAACTACTTACAGTCGACTCGCCAACATGTCTTCGCAGCGATTGCGCAATTGTGCCGCATGACACCATGTACACGTTGCATCTACCGATCACGTTCATCATGATCTGTTTGTGGCTCGAGCATGGTAGAGACAAAAAAACTCACAATGGCTGGCACAAAGCAGGTGAATCCTTTCGACAAGCAAAGCGGTATATCAACCGGCAAGTCACATGCGCACACTGAAAAAAGGGTGCCTTTCATTGATTGAAGAAGAGATTTTTGGGCTTTCAGTAGGTTTCCTCCCCCGACTGCCAAGATTCTACCGGAAAGTCGAAATGGTCGCCAGGGAGACCGCAAATCGAAAGGAGAAGGCTCACCCCCGAAAAGTTCAGGAAATCAAGAGTCTCACATGGGAGAGTGGTCGTCGTTGTCATCGATGACGCTGTTGAGGTGGTCGTTACAGCTGTTGAAGTTGTAGAAGTCACTGTTGAAGAACTTGAACTCGAAGAAGACGTGGTTGTACCAACTGGAGTAGTAGTCTCCGCATCCTCGTCCATTGGTGTAGATGCGCAGCCGAGAGCCCTGCTAATGATACAAAGAACGAAGAGGGTCGGCAAGCGACGCATCCGAGGCGGAATCAGAAAAAGAGCCGCGAAGGGCGGATCATCTCACGAGAATGCGGAATCATCGTCGATGGAAGTGCAAACAAAAGACGTTCTGCGTGCGTGAAAACGGGCGAAGATCGACGCGTGAAGCCGGTTGGCGGGCATCCAGGCGCTTTCAAAGTGTCTCTTTCCCATCTCCCTTCGATATCTGTGCGTGTGACCATTTGAACGGATAATCTTTCGCTTTGAATAAACTTACTAAAAAAGTTTTTTTTCTGGCTTTCTTGAACTCCCAGTATAATTCGCCTTAAAGCCAACGTGATACAAACACCGAGCGTTTGCTTCAGTGGTTACTGGCCAGGCTTGAACGTGTTTCAGCAACCTTTTTTCATGTAAAGCCTTGTAGTGTGTCAATTTGTACGCTTCACATCACTCCGCCTTCATGTTTTGGCCTTTAAACTTTGTGCGCGTGAGAATCGAAGCTGAACCTCGACGGCCTTTTACGAGATGCCATTGCATATAACGCTAGACGTGCCATATGAACTCAATCTTGTGTCCAAGTTTCTGGCGACGCTCGGAGTGTTCCTCAATCTTCTTCTTGTTCACCTTGTACTGTTTTACTCGGCCGACCTAAAGGCTTATCGCTGGTTTCTGCTCAATTACACGGTTAGTTCGCTTCCTCTATCAAGAAGAAATACTCAGGTGACAAGCTGTGTTATGGACTGTTACATGAACTTCCTCATGGGTCCTGTGGCGCTATTTCCTTACGTGGCAGGCTACACAATTGGCCCGTTGTGGAGAGTGTTTGGAATTTCATCGCACGCACAAATGGTACGCCTTCATCCATTGAGATCACCAAACTTCTCGAAGATGGTTATGTGGTATTTGGTGATGTGCCAGACGGTCGCCGTTGACCTCACCTTCTATTGGCGATTCCGGGTGAGGAAAAGCCTGAAAGTCGTTCAAATTTTTTCTAGGCTGCCCTATTGCCCAGCTCCCGTTATAAGCTTTCGAGAAAGGGAAACTTCAATGCTGTTGTCGTGTTGTACACGGTTGCGGCTATTCCACCAGTAGTCGGAGCATTTGGTCGCAACGAACGTGAGACGTTGGTCCCATATTTGAAGGAAAGGGTTAGATATAGCGTCGCTAATGCATCTTATCCGAGCAGGGTGAGATCTTAGCATTGAAGCTTCTTGAGGAACCTTCAACGGATCTTTATGTTGCCGAAGTGAATCCTTGTTGGCACATCGCAATTCATCTTGGTGCACTTGTGGTCACTCTCAGCTGCTTTGTTGTTTGCCTAATGGCTTTTACAACGTAAAATTGCGGCTCTATTTTACATTTTGAAGATTTCATCATCTGAAACTGGTCTTGACGCATTGTGATAGGAATCACCAGATGCAACTGCAACTTCTACGCTGCTTGATAATCCAGGCTTGAAGGCACCGTCATACCACGGGGATGTTTGCAGGTTCTTACTCCATTAAGCTGTCTCGTGATACCGTTGGGAGTGGTTATTCTAATATTTTCTTGCCAATTGGATCTTCAAGGTGAGAAGCGAGGTCTCTAAAGTTGGCAGGTGTCAGTCACTGGATGCTCATGATAGTTTCCCTGCACTCACCAATAGCTACAATTGCTGTCATCTTGCTGACGAAGCCATATCGAAGAGTTGTTATGCGTTTCTGTCATCTGGAGGGTTTTGTCTCGCAATGGCGTGCTTCTCTACCCGAAGTGTCTGTGTCGGCGTTTCAACGTCGCAATGATTTTTGATCTCACTTAAAGCCTTTTGACCGTGAGAAGAGGCTCCAAGCTTTCAAAGGTCAGACCATACGCAGCAAGCGCATTCGACCATAGAAAGCGTGGGGAGACTCCTACCTCAAGTTACCATTGTAGATCAATAAGACTATGCCATGGTTAAAACTTTATTCCGTTTTGTTTTTCACATGTTCCTTGATTTAAAGAAACCTGGCTTAATCCACGAAGGGCCAGAATGCGTTTGGTGAGGTGCAGAAAAGCCCGACGATATGGCGAGACAAAATAAAAAGTTAAGACTGGAGAAAGAACAGGCAGAAAGCTAATGATTTCGAAGGACAACTCTTCAATGAGAGGATGCTGGAGAATCCCAAAAGCACCAACAACATAAGACGCCACGGCAGCGAGAACGAGAAGCGGAAGCACGGCTTGAAGTGTTAGGGCCTGAAAATCATTGTTCCTTATTGTTAGTGAAGAGAGTTCCACCTTGACAAGCATTCGATGCATTCGCCGAGTATTTTCACTAAATGCAATGAGGTCCGTTTGTAATGTCCGATTGATCTTCCGACGAAAATAAAGAATGACGAAGTAGTCGGGAATCCAAGCCAATGTCATGTAGAATATTGTGAAGATGGCCGGCCACTGTCTCAAGTCAACGTTGCCGGAAACAGTTCTTTCTCTAAACACTTCAAGTCTCGTTGACGCTAAATTCACCGAAGATCATAGGTTGGATGAACAGCCAGTACGATCGCTCGTATTTCTTCCGATAGTGATTCCGCGTAAAAGTAAGTTACCTTTAATTCTTTCATTCAAAGACTTTGAACGAAAAAAATGTTTACCAAAAGAAAAGCTGACGGAGTGTAAACAACAAGTATGAGGAGGGCTAGCGTCCTTTTTCGTGGAGGCTCGTGATAAAGAACGTAATAACGGTAGGCGAATGAAACGGGCAGGAGTGTAAAGGCATGTGCGTAGGAGTGAAACAAAACAGTGAATGCTTTGTAGCACATTGAAGCACCAAAGTAAGTGCATGGACCATAAAACATGTATGCCAATGAAACGCCAGCTGGAATCATTCTGAAGCCTCCCTTTCATTGATGTTTTGCTTGAAAACCTCGGCATTACAAAGCCCGAAGAAATGCTGGTCAACAAATCCGTCGCAGCAAAGTTTAACAGCAGAAAGGAATAAGTCTGAAGTGGAGTTGGAGTCTTCGTGAGAATAAGGAGAATGAGGAAGGAGTTTAGGAGAATTCCACAGATTGACGTTATCAAATGAACGACGATGCTGACAGTCTCCATTTCAGCATGAATTGAAGAGAGAAGTGAAAGAGATAGGGAAGCTTCTTAGCGGAAGTACGAGAGCATTTCATCGGTGGTAGCAAAGTTGATACACCGCGCAGAAATCAACTTGTGACCTCACCTTCTGCTTGAACGAAAGCCAAGTCGAAATTGTAGCAGAGCACAGCAGCTAGCTACACGTGATCGCTAGCGTGTGAACTTCAAGCTTGCCTCCGTACTCTTTGTTTTCTGCCACAAGTGGCAGTAAGCCTGGACAATGACCATTGAGCCTGGAACATTTACGGCGTCTTATTGTTAGCAACTCTGTAAATGCGACATAATAAACTGCAGCTGCATCGAACAAGTTCATGCGATCAAATGTTTCCAGGTCGGAGCGCAGTAGACCTGTTGAATGCTTTCTATTCAAGGCTTCTCTGCACTCTTCACGACGCTGCGTCGTAGCGCCCACGTGGTGCTTTTTGGACGCATTCAAGCAGAGGCCTATCACGTTCGTCCTTGATTAAAAACTGTAGCTGACGTGAAAGACGCTGCTCGCTACTATAAGAACAATTTTTTAATAGCTTCCAAAAACTAGTAGAATTTGAATGGCGCTGCTTGTAGCCGGGTGTAGTAAACAATAGCAATCACCAAGAGTGGAAGAAAGCTGAGGAGAGCAACAAACCCCTGAAAACAATGAACATTTTTGGTGAGCGTAGTTATTAAAAAATCGCTGAAAACGACTCGGAGTGGAGGAGAAAGACAACTCTTACCACCAACAAGCAGTCCTGGATTCCATCGAGGATGTTGTCGCTCAACGAACTGTTCGCGGTTAGAGGAGAAACAGCTTCCGCATCTTCGATTGCGACAACACTGAAGCGTTCATGGAAAGAATGGTGAAATCCCATTTGACCATCAATTGGTGACTGCAAGTCTAGACTATTTTAGGCAACAAGCGACTCTATGAAATCCGACCAGGTACGACAAGCAATAACGACCAGCAACTGGTCATTCGGAAAGCGTAAAATGGAAGCTGTTCCTTGGAGGCGTTCCACGCCGAC
This sequence comes from Poikilolaimus oxycercus, assembly GCA_034700245.1. Classification (NCBI taxonomy): domain Eukaryota; kingdom Metazoa; phylum Nematoda; class Chromadorea; order Rhabditida; family Rhabditidae; genus Poikilolaimus; species Poikilolaimus oxycercus. Next base: position 28,714 of record JAQIXL010000277.1, read on the forward strand.
TTCCATCTAAAATTGTCGCAGCGGATTGCGAAGCGCGTGAAAGTTCATAAGGTCAACTTCCTTTTCCGGTCTTCCAGTGCTTCCTGCAAGTCCTCAAAGGTCTAGCGCGTAGGTCAATGCGCGCAGAATGCAAGCAGCGAGAGAACATCGAAGTTTTTAGGTTAGTATTCTAGTAGAAACTTCTTGGTCATCCATCGAGCACTCAAGTCAGACCGCAACGATTTTTGTACGTTGTAGTTTAGCGCCTCTCCCCCCCCCCCCCCTTGAAACAGCCTCAGACAAACGGGCCGATAATCAATGATGATCTGCCGACGTTGGCCCGATTTTACCTATGCCAACGTCGGCCCAACGTCCGATGTTTTGTAGGTAAAATCGGGCCAACGTCGGCAGATCATCATTGATTATCGGCCCGTTTGTCTGAGCTTCTCCTTGTTGTTCGTGGGGGTAGCGATCTCGTCTTTGTCTCGCACATCGATGAGAAGTCTCTTTTTCGTCGGTCGCGATTGGCGTTGAAGCGGCGTGGACGTGGTCGATGCTGGTCTTTTGCGTGTTGTCGACGGCCTGTTGGATTGCTTCCGTGAGTATTTTGAGGTGACGCGTGAGGGTCGGTAAATCCATACTGGCGTAATCGATGACGGTGCTGGTCCTTTTTCTGGAATCGTGAAGTTTGTTGGGAGGTCGATGTGGCAAACGGCGGTAAAATACACAAAAATTTAGAAAGACAAAAAGAAGGATTGAAACATAGTGAAAGGGGGTTAGGATAAGACTGATATTTACAATTTTTAGACTAAAGAGCTTGGGGGAGAAGAACTTAGTTATTTTTGGGACGACGTCCCCTAGTAGGACGTCGGTTGGCACGAAAAAGCTGGCGAGAGGAGATTCTCTGTGAGATATTTTCGGCCAGATCAAGAAGGCGAAAGGGAAGGGTGGGGAGGATGTTTTTGAAGAAGGCGATGCATAAGACGGCTGAGACAAAGGCAAAAATCACAACGATGATGAAAAGAATTACATAATATACAACATTTTTCCAAAATTCTTTGCCCAGCGATGGTAGTCCTAGCATTTCTCCTAACGCCATGATCGGGCTAAGGCTTCGGAAGAAGTTTTTGACGTCTTCTCCGAACGTGGCACTCGTGTCGGCGACGGAGCTGTAGGCTTGCCGTGCAAACTCTTCGTACTCCGTGAGGGAAACGTAGACAAGCGTGCCGGTGATGTTCAAATTCGTGACGGCACTGCCACAAGTGACATTGCACGTGTCGCGGACTGTCGAGTGATTGTACCGCAAGGGGACCGTGGATGTTTTCGTCGTCGGAAGGCAATCGAGCGTGAAGGTCTGGGCTGCACACGTGACTTCGGCGATTGCTGCCTTGCGTGTCGTGCTACAGGCGAGCTCGGCTTGAGCTCCTCGTTCACATTGATAGCACCCCGTGAGCGAGTTCATCTCGACAGTGCATGTTTCGGCTTGAACGAGCAGTGCGGCTGCCCACCTTTTCGTGAATTGAACCGACATCGTGGCTGTTACGTCCTTGTAAACGTGAGCGGCCACAGAGCGAAACGGGCTATCAAAGGGGGAAGTCGGTTCAAGCGTGAGGAACGGATGCGTTTCAGGGAGACGTGCTTCGGGGTTTCTGAGAGACGTGGCGAGATCAGATGTGCGGCAGTTGCAGGCAACCGTGGCATCAGCTGCCGTGCAGATGCAAGGATCCGTGAAGAGGCACAGAGACGAGAAGTTTCTCGCCAATTCTTCCGTGCCACAATGATAGTACGGGCTGCTCATTGAATGCACGGACTTGATCTGCCCAAGGGAAGACAAAAATGTGCCGCCAAGGACTGGAAGCGGCGGCAGGTTCGTGTCGTGCAACGTGATCTCAAGAGGGCCAACGACTAGTGGTACTTCCTTTTGAAGATCCACCATTTCTTCTTTTGCTTCTTCCCCTTCGGTCGTGAAACTTATGTGAACGTGGGCGCTCGTGCTCCAAGCTGGACACGTGAAGACGCGGTAAATGGCATCATTCACGGGAACTAGATAATTCCGGTGGAAAAGGCATCCTGTTCCGAGGTACGCGCAGCCACAAGACCAACTCGAACAGGTTTCCCTACAGTAAGTGCGGCTGGGTTTGTTGTTCGTGTCGTTGAACTCTTCCAAACTCGAAAGATTCGCGCGTGCGCAGCCTTCTCGAGGGCATGAACCCATCTGAGGGCAACGCTTCATGTACGTGGTTCGAACTTCGGTATCTCTCGTGAAATATTCAGTACGTGGCTGGCATTGAAGCAGTGCCTTTTTGAGGGTAAAACGAAGGGTGGCTTTCGTGGTTGCTCCATGTCGGAAACGGAAGCAGCTTTGCTGTTTCACTGCTCCTAGATGGACGGTAAGACTGTGAGTCTCAGTGCAGTTCGAGGAATCTTCGATGCACTTCAAGGTGGATGCGCTAATGGCATGAACGTCTTGGCAAGCGTGAGAGACAGACAGACAGAGGAGCGTGATGGCAAGAGTGCTATATTTCCTGAGAGAATGAGAGGGATTTCGAAGAAGGAAGTTCGCGCCTTGAGGAAAAACGTTAGAAAAAAGGCGATTGGTCGTTGCGAGTCTACCTCGTGGGGGAGGGGACTCGGGCTCAATGATCTCTTCGATCGCTTCCTCTTCATCCTCGGGTTCTTCCACAATCGGCTTGCTCCGCCCTCGATAGCGCAGACTGTTCGGCTTAAAGTTGACCTGCTCAAGATCTTGGACGTGGACAGGCAACAACTTCTCCTCTTCCTGTCGATGAGTGATCCTCTCGTAGAGGAAAACGAGGGGCGTGAGAATGATCTTTGCAGCCAGTTTTGTGCTTTCCTTGATCGCTTTGCCGATGCCTTTCAGAGTGGTCCAAACAACTTTCGTTCCGAACATGCACAGCTGAGCCACAAAGTAGATGCATCCAAGCACTGCCAGCGTGGCAACCGAGTACACAAACATTGTTGTGCGACTCCAGCAGTGTGCATTGAATGCCAGGTGCAGGCAGAACGTGCACGTGATTGTTTCGCAGAATGGGCTCGCAGGACAATATTTCGACGTGCGCTGCTCGGATCCGTCAGCAAAGGCGTGACGCCATTTGACGTTGTGGCGATAGAGGGTCACTTCTGGTGGGAACATGATTGTCACCGTGTGCTCCGTGGTCTTTTTCGTGACACAATCCCCGTTTACGCATACTTCGTGCCAATTTGCGCTCGTGTGGGGCATTCGAACGCCTCCTGTGATGCATTCGAAGTCGTTTGCCTCTTGCGCAACGGCTACTGAGGCGAGGGCAAGCAGGCCTAGTGCTACTTGCATCATTGTGAAAGGCGAGAGGAGTCGCCTAAATCTCGCACTCCGTGAGCGGGTTACGGTAATGGGTCTGGTCTCATCTTCCTCTTCCGAAGAGGAAGATTCCTTGTAGTTCACCGACTTTACGTTTCGGCGTGGATTGCGACGTGGTGGAGGCTCTACTCGTGGTACCGCTTCGGCGGTCTCCTTCTTCTCGGCAGCCTCTTCTTTCTTCTCGCCTTCCTCGCCGTTTTCGGTCGGCTCCGTGTTCGTTTCATCGATGACCTGGGCGGCCTTTTGTTTGATCTCCTCCTCGAGATCCTTGATTCGGTACTGCTCTCGGAGCTCATCCAAGTCGATGTCGAGCTCGAGAGGGATCAAACGGTTGACCGCGCGTCTGGTCTCTGTGCCATTGGGCAGGCGAATCACGCAGGTGCGAACTTGCCCGTCGACTCCCGGCACAAGAGACAAGATGCGTGCAATCGGCCAGTGACGACGAGGGATGTGTTCTTCGATAACCATGACGAGTTCTCCTGTTCTGGGCGCTCGTGCTACTCCTCCTGTGCCGCCGGCCATGCGGACTACATGCTTTTCACGAAGTTCCGTGAGATAGTGCTGGCGCCAGAGAAGCGTGAGACGTTCGACGGCTTCAAGAACGGTTTGAAGTCCTTGAAGGGCTTCTCGGCGTGTGCTCGGACCTCGTGGCTCATAGTCCGGATCGACTCGGTCCTTCGGGATCATTTCAAAACCCATTCGACTGAAAGGCTGGATGAAGTCGATGGGGCGGAGTACTGTCATCTGCGGGTCGCTTGACCAGACGTAGGTCAGCGGGCGGGAATTGATGGTTTTCTCAATTTCGCATACGATAGTCACAAGTTGCTCGTGGCTGTAGGTGTGCTTGCCGAGAGAATACAGGCAATGCTTCGTGACTGCCACCAAGCGTTCATAGAATCCGCCGGTCCAAGGCGCTAAAGGCGTGATGAAGCGGAATTCAATGCCTTGCCGTGCCAACGTGGAGTGAAATTTCTCGCTTTCGTTGAGCAAATTCCACATTTTTGATTCTTCTTGAAGAAGTCGATCAGCTTGATGATGCGTACTTGCATTATCGCAGACAATCAAGCGTGGAACTCCTCGGCGTGCGAAGAATTTTTTCATCGCCATAAGAAAGGCCGAAATTCCCAAATCAGTCGTTGTTTCAAGATGGCACAAGCGCGTGCTCATGCAGGTTATCAGGAGAATGTAATTCTTCCCGATTAGACCATTGACGGTTACGGTAATTGGACCTGCGAAGTCCAATCCCACGTGCTTGAATGGTGGCTGCCATTGCACTCGCTCGGCTGGTAGAGGTGGCATTGTTGGATATTTGAAGGCTCGACCGTGGAGTTTTCTGCACACAATGCAATGCGTGACAACTGCCTTCACTCGCGTTCGGCCTTGAGGGACCCAGAATTCGAGTCGAAGACGTGCTAGCGTGTGCGAGGCTCCACTGTGCATGAGAAGCTTGTGGAAATGCAGAATGACGAGCTTCGTGAAGTGAGTTTTTGGAGCAAGAAGGATTGGCTCTTTAGCCTCAACATTCATTTCTGCATTTGCCAGGCGTCCTTGGCAGCGATAGATGCCGTCTGTTCCTTGCACTGGATTGAGATCCTTGTAGCGACGTCTAATGTCCGTGTCGCTCAAGTCCTCTTGCTGATGGAAGCGGATTAGCATCGTGAGGGCGGCGCGCCGATTGCCGGCTGATTGAGCTCGAACTCCTCGACAATCGGCGATCTCCGGAATCGCTGCCCTGAGTTTCGCTTGTTTTTCTTCTTTCAGCTTGACGTAAACCAAGGCTCGAATGACGTGCAGAACATTCGCGTAAGTCCCGACGAGAAGAGCAAGAGAAGAGAATTGTTTCCAATCGATTCGCTCGCTGACCTCTCGCTCAATGAGAGCGGCGACTGGCGGGCCAGACTGCTCTTCACCCGTCGGATCTTCGATCTCCGCGAAGTTGACACGTGTGATCGGCCAGAATTCTGGTTCGAATTCCATCCAATGAGGTCCGTCGAACCAGTAGTGGTGCTTGAATTGTGACTCCGTCATGCCTCGGCTGGCCACGTCGGCTACGTTGTACTGAGACGGCACGTGGTGGAAGATGACTCGGCGCTCCTCCTCCATGGCCGTCACCGTGTTTCGGATCTCGCTGACCCTGTTCTGCACAAAGATGGAAAGCTTCTTTTCAGTGTGAATCCAATGCAGAGCGATCAACGAATCGGCGAAAAACCGAATTTCCTTGATGGTGATGGTGTGAAGCTCTTTGAGCAAGAAACTCGCCATGCGCACTCCGATCAGCAAGCTCATCAGCTCGAGACGTGGCAACGTGATCTCCTTTTGAGGAGCAAGTCTTGATTTGGCAAAGACCAAGTGAGCTTCATGGGGCGGAGTGGCTGCCACTAGATAGGCGACAGCTGCATAGGCTTTCGTGCTCGCATCTGTGAAGATGAAAAGCTTCATTTTCGTGTTTTCCTTCATGCAGTACCGTGGAAACGATAGTTGAAGAGGCGGCAAGGCTGCCGTGAGCTGCAGCCACTCGGCCGTGTCCTCCTCGTCGAGATCCTCATCCCACTCATATTTCACCTTCCAGAGCTTTTGCGTGAAGATTTTTGCTGGAAGAGAAAGAGGCGTGAGGAATCCGAGTGGGTCGAAGTTCTTCGACATCGCTCTAACTACGGTCCGCTTCGTGATGGGTTCCTGCTGAGGAATGTCGAGAGTGTACTGTAGCATGAGCTCGTCGGGCTTTGTGAGCCACTTCAAGCCAAGAGTTTTTGGATTCTGGCTTTTCGACAGATCCTCCGGCACGATCGCTTTCAAAGCGGCTGGATCATTCGACATGAACTCTCGAAGATTCATGTGAATGTCCGCAAAGAGATCTTTCGTGAGGGAAATGAGCATTTTCGCTCCTTTCACCGTGCCCGTGCCGTAAAGCAGGTTGTCCATGTAGATCGCGTCGATCAAGTACTCGTTGCCCGTGTTCTTCAAATGCATTCGGATAACGGCATTCAAAATGAAGGGTGAGCAATTGGCACCAAAAATAAGTCTTGCCCACTTGAAAGTCTTCAAATTCGTGTTCGTGGGCGGCTTATTCGGGTCTTTTAGCCACAGAAATCGCGTGAAATCCTGGTCTTCCTCTCGGAGAAAAAGCATATGAAATGCCTTTTCAATGTCGGCCGTGATGCCGATTCGGTGCAGGCGGAAGCGCAGAAGGAGGCCCATGAGGTCCGGAAAGAGCTTGTCTCCCGCGTGAAGGCAATCATTGAGCGAAGGACGCCCTTTGTAGTGTGCCGACGCGTCGAAGACAACTCGAAGCGGCGTGGTATCCGAGATCTTCAAGACCGCGTGGTGACTGATGTAATGCACCTTCTTGTTCTCTCTGTGCGCTTCGAGTTCAAGCTCTTCAGCCGTGACTTCCTCGATGAAACCGTGAGCCTCTTGCTTTTCGATGATGGCACAATAGTGATCCCAGAGATCTTGCTTTGTCTCGTACTCCTTGTAGAGGCGTTTGAGTCTCTTCCAAGCAAGAAGGAAGTTGTCTGGGAGAGGAGCGTGGTTGGGGATCCAAGGGAGAGAGACGATAATCCGATTGTTGACCTTTCGGATCGTTTTGATGTATTCTTCGTACTTCAATCCCGTGTCCTCGACCTCTTCTTTCTGGATTCCCATAAGTTCCAGCTCCCACAAACGTTGAAGATTCTCCGAGATCTCGTTATTATCGTGCTCGGTGAAGGGATAGGCGTGCAGTGGCCGGTCGCGTCGGCCAGGCCATTGGCGCCCTCGTCCTCTCTTGAACTTCGGCTCGCCGGCTACCGCATAGCCAAATACGGTAGGGAACAAGTGAAGTCCTGAGGGGAGCGTGTACATCCTTCCCGTCCATCTAATGATCTTGAAGAAGTTGTCAATGCCGATAACGATATCGACTGAACGTTCGTGATGGTCCATGTTTCCGTCTGCTAAGTTGACCTTCTTTTTCTCGCGCTGATCCATCTTCGACAGCGCCTCCTTGACGATCGGCGCCACAGGCTGAGGATGCGTGAACGCCAGAAGAGTCAGTCCTCTTGGATCCTGGGTATCCAACTTGATTTTCGTGATGAAGGAATTAACGGTTACTTTGTTTCCGCCAAAACCTTCTCCTTGAAAACGTCTTTGACCGACGGTTTCAAGTTCGAAATCGTGAAAGAGCTCCTCGCGGATGAAAGTTCTCGTGCATCCGCTGTCGACGAAAAGCGTGAGAAGACGTCGGTTTCCCGTGTCTTTATCTAACGTCGCGGCCATGACGGTCAAGGGACGTGGAAAGCTCTCGACTTGCTTCTTCGTTTCAGGAGAATTCACGAATTCCAAGAACTCTTCTTCCTTCTCATCTTTCAAACTATTCAGGGCGTGAAAGTATTCTTTCTGGTAGACTTCCTCGCTTTCCGGCTTCTCCCTTTGGTCTTCATACTCCCAAATTTCCTCTGTGGCTTCCTCCTCGTATTCTTCTTCGTCATAGTCGAGCTCGGCTTCTGACTCATCAGTGAAGGAATCCCCGTGGTGACTTTCTTTCTCCTCTCTTTGATTTTCGTGAGTAGTAAAAGCGTGGAAAGTCACCGACCGGCGCCTTTGTCCTTCTCGTGTGGGAGCCCCGGGCGGTTGGCGGCTCCTTTCACGGCTTCGATCTCCCGTGGTGCCTCGCGGCTCTTGGCGTCTTTGTTGAGTCACTGGCCGCGACTGGTCGCGACCATATGGGCGAGGAGTTCTCTGATCTCTGCCTCGCGACGCCGACCGGCTGCCGGCGCGACGGACTTGAGTCGGCCGTCTCGTGGTTGCGTCTCGAGGCTGAGACCTCCTGTCGCCGCTTTGGCTTCGAAACCTTGGCGGTGGGTCACGTGATTGAGGCCTCCACGGGCGCTGGAAGGGTGTCGATTGAAGAGAAGGCCGTTGGGCTCGAGGAGCGAGGGTACTGTAACGTGGCATAGGCCTGGACTCGCGTGCATTCCAAGGCGCTGAACCCTGGTTTCTCTCGGTTTCACGCAGCCTACACAAGGCCAAGTGATGCGCTCCTCCACACTCACACTGCGCCCTACAGTTGGTGGAGTCGTGGTTGTCTGAGAGACAGCGAACGCAAAGATTTCGGAGCCTCAAGGCTGCGTTGCGGGTTCTGATTGTCGAAAAGGTGCGGCAGAGTTCACTCAGGTGATTGCCGTCACAGAAAGCGCATTTCTCTCGTGGTTTCTCGCGAGCGGGCAGCGCGACATCTAAGAATTCACGCTGAGAGAAAGACGTGCGCGTCGTTTTTGGCATGTTGACAGCGGTCGTCTCTTTGATCCGCACAACACGATTCAACGTTTCCGTGAGTTTTTCAACTGTCCAGGTTTGGCATGGATCCTCCGTCTCGTGTCCAATTAGCGTTTCGGCTCGGATCTCGTTCACTCGCTCTTGAATATCGTGAGGAAATTTCTGAGTTACAGCTCGAACAAGGCAGGGATTCTTGTTTGTGCCTTCCTGCATGCTCTTGAGACTGGTCGTGATGGCCATAAGACGGGTCAAGGTTGGGCGACACTCGCGCAGGGTTTTTGCTGCAGGCAGTGCCTCAAGTTGCTCGTGAAGTTGACGTGAAACTTCGTCCGTGTTACCGTAGTTGGTCTTGAGAAGTGTGAGGGCAACTTCATAGTTAGCCTCTTCAGGTTGAAGGCTTCCAATCAGATCTTGTGCTTCTCCGTCGAGGCGACTGAGGAGAAAAGTGAACTTCTCCATAATCGAGAAGTTCTTGGAGTGGACCGTTTCTTCAAATAGTTTCCAGAATCGCAGCCAGAGAGCTGGATCACCGCTGAAGTGCGGCACGCTCTCGAAGGTCAAACGCGTGAGTTGTTGATTGATCTGCGGGACGATTCCTGGAGTCGTGACGATGAGAGCATCAGCTGCTTGCCATTGCTTGAAAGACGTGATTCGCTCTTCCACCGTGTCAAGGTCAGCGTGAGCGAGAGCAATGAACTCGCCGATGTTTCGCGTATCGTCGTCATGCGTGTTTTCGTTGAACTGCGCATAATCGGTCATTTCGATTAGGGAACTTGGGCTAAGGCTAATTGCGTGAAGCCATTCAGCTTGTTTTTGTTCGACCAGATGAAGATGGCGCTTAAGGGAATTCAAGGCTTTCTCGTGTTTCTGAAGTTCCGCAAGAAGATAGATTCCTCGCGCCGGCTGGTCTGTGGGAGGCGTGAGGGCTACGGTAAGCTGGAGATTTTGAGCGGCGGCGATAAAAGCGCGTCTTTTGAGGGTGATCACGGACTTGTAAGCAGCGCCCAGCACTGCTGGTGGTGGTGGCGGTGTGTTGGTCATCCTGGATGTCGCACGTGTGGTTCGCGTGCGGGTAACTTGCGGGGAATGCGCGCGTGTGGGTCCTTGTGAGTGAGGTGCTCGCGTCGAGCGGGTTGGTTTTACCGTGGTGGTTGCTCTACGCAAAAGAGAGATGCTGCTCTAGGCAGAAGAGGTGCTGCTCTACGCAGAAGAGGTGCTGCTCTACGCAGGAAAGATGCTGCTCTACGCAGAAAAGAGATGCTGCTCTACGCAGGAGAGAGAGATGACGTGCGCTCTACGCGCGGACGCTCTACGCGCAAGTTTTGAAGTGCTGCTCTACGCAGAAATTTGGTTTTTTGAAATGCGCTCTACGCGCGGGCGCTCTACGCGCAATTTGTGTGGTCGCTCTACGCGAATGAAAGTTGCGCAACGTGCGCTGAATAGGTTTCACCGAACGGCAAGGGTGGCCGGCCCTGCCGTCGGCTATTCCTGTGAAGGCTCGAAAGAGAGCCCTTTGAAGGCTGAAGCCTGAGAGTCTCTAAGACTCAAAGGCCGTGAGGTTAGGGCCTCGGGTGCTCGTGCAGTTAGCAACGGTGGGAAACTAAACTAACTTGAGTCCACGTGGCGGTCACTGAGTTCGTCCGGTCGATGTACCAATGTGGAGGTCGGGATAGCTTCGGCTGTGTCCAAGGGACAGAGGGATAGACAATGTTTATTGCGGGGCTGTGAGGAGGACGGTCGGGGAAGCCGAGGCGGGGCCACGCCCCGGCTGTCCCCGACAATGCATGTCTTCGAAAATTCCGCTTTTACCGCTCCCGCTTGGAGACAACTTGGGAGTCCTTCAGGGTCGAGTCGCGGAATGTATTGAATAAATCTT
>JAQIXL010000278.1:0-39073 GCA_034700245.1 Poikilolaimus oxycercus
TAAGAGTGTAGATTACGGCTATGTGTCTCCGGACAGTGAACTACGTGGAAATGCTAAAGTTACAAGGGGGTCTTTGAACCAGCTGATTGCGACTTTACTCCGCATCCCCGAAGTGAACTCGCTGCTAGGCATGCTTTGGTCGGAGACTGCTGCTATCCTACGACGGTTGTTGAGTTTCTACGGCATTCCAAAGACAAAACTGCACCATTGTTGAAGGATAATGCGCAGATTGACCGAAAGATGATAAAGAAGGGTAATTGGATTTTTGTAGTACATGCAACAAGCGACAGACAGTTGGATCAAAATCCGTTTGAGATTATCCCACTTTCAGGAAACGCGTGACGCGCCGTGTCTCAAGAATTCTTGTTTCAGGCATTCTATGTCTGGGCGAGCCATTGCAATGGGAAAGTGCTCTACAGTTCATCTGTGACGTGCTTATCATGAATGGAGACTTGGGTGAGTGTGCTCGTTCTTGTGAAACTCTTCGCTGCAGGATCGACTTCTTTCAAACGTGGAACTCCCTTTACAAAACAGTTGCCTGTAGTCGCGTGTAACGTGGACCTTGTTTGGATGGCCGAGAAGGGCTTACCATTGCCCAGGCAAGTGATCTTTCTCAGCTCAATTCCTTCAGATTTGGGCATGGTATTTTCCTCACCTGCCTTGAGAAGCTCTATGAGACACTTACTGGTCGAGATCTCCATTACAGAGCAGTTCTCGGCAAACCCACGGAATTGAGCTATATGCATGCAGCCCATTGTATTCAAGAACTTTCTGAACAAATGAACCAACCACCGCCAACTCACGTCTATGTCATTGGGTATGCTCTTCGTTTTCTTCTCACTTCAGTCAGAGATAACCCCGAATCGGACATCCTCGGAGCGAGACTCTTCGATCGTTACCTGAGACATGGTGGCAGAGGTCGATTCAACCATATTGACTTGTCTCTCTTCGACGGCCGACATCAACTGCAACGCTGTGTGTCAGTGCTCGTCGAGACGGGCGTCTACCACGAGAGTTGTCGGATCAACGGCGTCGTGAAACCGCTGTCGAGACTCCTCGAGGAACTCGGTCCCGGGGAACAGCAAGAGGTTCATTTCCTTTCTTCAATGAGTTTCTTCTTTAGCTGCGCACGCCCAACTTCGTGGAGGCGGATTTGTACAGCGCGATTCGCATGGTTCTGAATCGCGAGCGTTTCCGAAGTCCTTATGAACTTGCCTTTTGAAGACCGGTGAATGGAGGACGCTGATGAAGCGTGTTGCAATAAAGATTTCTTTCCATGGAGACGGAGTAGCCAGGGACACGAGGTCAAGGGACTCGAGAGAGCTGCGGATCCTCTCGAGCACTCCGCAAACACCCTTCACACACATGCGAGGAGGCTGACTGCTAGGCGAGGCTCAGGATGCTCCGTGTCCTCCTCGCACTCCCCCTCCTCCATCTCGTCTACTCCGACCCCAATGAGGCTCGACTCTACACCAAGGCTCACTTTCCACTTCTTCTCAGACCCGTCTGGTTTGCAGCTTCTCGATGGTCTTGAACCCTTGGAACGACCAGTCGAGAACTCTTCCAGTCCCGTTGTCGTGTCCATGGGCGTCGTCCTCCAACAGATCATCTCCGTCGTGCGTCTTCCTCTCTACTCGAATTTCTTTCTAGGATGAGAGGAATATGCTCGTCGAAGTGAATGCCTGGTTGAAGTTGACCTGGTTTGACTATCACTTAGGTATCTTCGTCTCTTCTTCTCTTAGTTCTCCTTTAGTCTGGGATCCTCGAGACTATGGAGGAGTCTCGGATGTTCGCTTCAAGAAGACTCAACTGTGGACTCCCGATGTGTTGATGTACAACTCGGCCGACCCTCACTTCGACTCGACCTTCGCCTCGAATGTCCTCGTCTACTCGTCGGGCATCGTCTCCTGGATCCCGCCAGGTTCTCTCTTCTTCCTCTTCCTCTCTCACTTTCTCACAATTCTCAAAGGCGGCCCTGTGTGACAAGAGGAGGCGAGTGTCTGTTTGAGCACTTTCGATTTGTTGCAGGAATCTTCAAACTGACTTGCGCCATCAACATCGTCTGGCAAGTGACGTCTCTCCCCGTTCATCTTCTTTCAGGTTTCCCTTCGACGAGCAAGAATGCTTCATGAAGGTCTCACAAGTCTCCTCAACGAATCTATTTCAGTTTGGTTCGTGGACTTTTGATGGCTCGAAGTTGGATCTGGTGGAAGACGAGAACGGCTTCGACCTCTCAGATTTCATGAGCAACGGCGAGTGGCATCTCGTGAATGCAACCGTCACTCGAAATATCCAGGTCTCTCTTCTTCTTCCAATCTAGAAACCTTTGTAGTACTACGAATGTTGTCCCGAGCCTTACTACGACCTTGTCTTTACTTTTGTGCTACGCCGCCGCGCCCTCTACTACGCTTTCAACTTGATCCTTCCTTGTGAGTGTCCCTCTCCCTCCATGAGTGCAGGCATTCTGACGACGATGCTTGCTTTGATCGGCTTCACTCTGCCACCCGATGCGGGCGAGAAGATGTCCCTCCAGATCACGATCATGCTCTCCATCTGCATCTTCCAGAACTATGTGGCGGACATGTCGCCGCCAACCTCGGAGGCGGTGCCCTTCCTCGGCGTCTTCTTCTCCATGTGCATGTTCACGTGTGCCTGCTCGGTCGTCTTCACAGTCCTCGTCCTCAACATTCACCATCGAAACCACAAATCTCATCGAATGTCTCCCACTGTAAGTGTCCTCCTTCTTCCCAGAGAAGAGTTGAGATCCGTCTTGTTCTCCTGGAATGGCTTCCCTATCTCCTCTTCATGAAGCGACCTCGACGCGAGCTCTTCTCGAGTTCCCGTCTTTCCCTCACGAAGGCCCCTCCCGACTTGTCCGCTTTGCTTGGTGAGAGATCTCTGTCGCCGGGTCTCCTCGCCCAACTCCTCACCCTCGAGCAGATCCTCGGCCATGTCTCCGTCAGTCTCCTTCCTTCTTCCTCACACTTCCTAGGTGATCAATGCTCGTATGGAGCAGGAGCAAAGGGAGAAGAACATGGACGACGACTGGAAATGGGCGGCGATGGTCCTCGATCGAGTCTGTCTCTTCGTCTTCTCGGCCTTCATCTCGTTCGCTACAGTGGCCCTCTTCTCCTCCGTGCCCTACATCATGCAGACACTCTAAGTCTTCAACGGGTCTTCTTCTCCTCTGCCTCCTCGCCTTCTAACTTATGTCTTTCTACCTCTTGCTTCCTCACGAATGAACAATGTACAAAACAAATTGTCTTCGACAGAAACACCAGAAGAGGCTAAGGAGAAGTTGTTCAACTCTTTTACTTCTTCATGAGCTTTTGTTTCTGGTTGCTTATGTAGATGGAGTAGGCCATGGTGAAGCGCTTGAGACGGAGGTCGTCCTTCTTGAGATGACCATCCTGCTCTCTTTTCTCTTCTGGTAGAAGTTGCTCACTTGCACAAGAAGTTCCATGACGCAGAGATGGGCGAAGAGGAACTGCGACGTCTCCTGGATGGCGTGTGCTCGACGCTTGCGGAGTTCCTTCAGCACCTCCACCATGTCGAGGGGCTGGCCGTGGCCGAGTAGCCGATGCGCCCAGTCCATCGCTGCTCCCTCTTCTCTTCTTAGAGATCTCTCTCACCAACGAAGGTCGCGGTTCTTCCGACCCCCGCCGAGCAATGGACGATCACTGGACGACAGCCCGAGCGAAGTTTCATGAGCTTGAGGAGGGCGACGGTGCTGCTCGGATCTTCTGGGGCGAAGTGGTCGGGCCATTGCTCGAAGAGGAGATGGCACACCTTCAGGGCTTTGTTTCTGCACACTTCTCAAGGAGGAGAGGTGACTTGCTTGTAGTCAAGTTGAAGAAAAGAAGTCTTCACATCTCCCTCATTGCGTGTCCCCTCACAGAGCACGCGCCCGGCAGACGTCTCCACCACCTCGCCGCGACTCGTCGGCCAATAGGCGGCACTCTTCTCCACGTCGTCTGCAGTTCTCTTCTCCTTCTCCTTCTTCTACAAACTCTCAGCTAGTGGACAGAGCATGACGATGACGGGGATCTCCTCTTGCCAGACCATCGCCCAGAAGTCGTCGATGGTCTCCTGCAGCGGTGCCTGAGGAGTGTGTCGAGAAGAGCCCTTACCTGAGTGCAGATGAAACGCTGTCCAAAAGGAGGATCCACCCAGTTCGCGTGGATGTAGTCCGAGTCGCGGTCGCGCAGCTTCACACGGGTCTGGTCGAAGCAGGTGATGTCGTTGTAACTGCGACGTCTTCCTCTTCCTCCTCTCACCGATTCTTGTCGCCATTTTTGTTGAAGGCCTCGGTGGTGGCATTGTGCCAAGCCCACTTTCGATTGGTGACGAATGCCTTGCCGAGGGGCTTCATGTCCATCGACAGAACCATCCCCAGCCACCGGGCTCGCACGTCGCCCGCCGGCTCTAGTTGAGGGATCAAAGTGTCCGTTCTATCATCCTGCACAATGGAAAGAATCTCTTCTCCTCCTCCCCTCACATCTCTGCCTCCCTCGGTCGTCTCGGTGTCCTTGAGGTAATAGCTTCTGGGGACGACTTTCTGCGTCTTCGGCTGCTTCATTCGGGCGATCATCGCTGCCTTCTTCGCTCGCTCGCCACTTCCCGTTCGACCCTTCTTCTTCTTCTTCCGCGACGTCGAGTTCTGTTGTTTCTCCTTCGCCTGCAGACTCCTCTCGAGCTGCACAGAAGGAGGCCTCACCATAAGTCGCCGCCCGCCGTCGTCTTTCGATGGGAACTAAGCGATCTCTTCCCACTGCTCCCTACTCTAATTCCCCTCTCAACATCTTTGAATGAAATCAAAGGAGATAATTGACGCATCTCATTAGTTCTTTGTCTTCGTTCGTCGCGTGCTGGAGGATGGCTGCGTCGCCGTCTTCGGAGTCCTCGTCCACGTCTTCGGTCGAGGAGCCGGAGCCCTTCTGCGAGGTGGACACCGAGGCGAACAGCAGCCTTCTCACGGCTGCCAACTTCGTGCGTCCCGACAAATGGTCCGTCTTCCTCTCTCGAAGGAGGGAGGAGCAGGCTGGCGGCACTGCCGCGTCTCCCGCAGCGTCTCGCCGCCTTCCGCGCCGAGTTCTCATCGACAGTGCGAGGCGTGTGTCTGGCTGTGTTGGCGGACGAGCAGCTGCCCTCCCTAGTCTCCTTCCTCAACGAACTTCAGAGGTGAGGGAAGGAGGAGGGAAGAGGCTCTCCTCTCAGCCACATCACCCAGATGGATGTCTGCCTTGAGGCGAGCATGCAGGCGGAGCTCGTCTCCCTCCTCGCCGCCCTCCTCGTCAAGACCGATCTCTCAGCCGACTCCGTCCACAACATCTCGGGCACTATCTCTTCTGTCCTGTCTGTCTCCCCTCCTCCTCCCACAATCCCTTCTCAGTTCAACTCGTGTTCCCCTCAAACACCGGCACTTGGTGCATCTCTCGTGGAGACCTCTCTTCGACTTCTACTTCGATGTCAGCTACGGGAAGAACAGACGCGGTCTGCTTCTCTCTTCAAGGAAGAGTCCCTCAGGCATCTCCTCGTCCACAGTTCGAGGGGCGCTCGTCTCCCTCCGTCGCTACTTCCGCGTCGAGGAGACTCGCGAGATCTGGGAGCGTCTGCGAGTGGAGATCGGTCCAGCAGTCTCGATGCGTCGCTTCGGCGACCTGGCTGATCTCTTTCTGCCGACGGACGCGCCCGCTGAGGCTCACAAGAAGTGCGGCGCCGTCCTCTGGTTCGACACCTGCTGGTGGGGAGAAGTTCTTGGGAGATGCAATGGAGCAGGCATTTCTTCGAAGCCGTCGAGATGAACTCGCTCTGGGGCTACTCCCTCTGCTCCCTCTTCTCACGGTATTCACAAGAGAGAGGGGGAGAGGTGGCAGACTGTGCATGGAAGCACCGACGGCCATCGACTGGACTCCCTTCCGAGATGCCATCTTCACCCGCGTTCTGCGCACTCTCAACATCGCCGTGCGCAAAGGAAAAGTGAGTTGTCTCTGAGAGAAAGAAGAAAGTGTTCATTCAGACATCTGTGGGCGACGGCAGTGGCTGCGACGTGGACGAGAACACGGCTCGCTGGGTGGTGTTCCAGTTGGGCGGCGAGCACTCGGTGCAGCCTTGGCTCAATGCTCTTCTCGTCGCCGTCGAGCCTTCCCTCCATCCCTCCAGGGAGGCTGACCACACTCAATTCGTCTGTCCTCCTTCCCCTTCAAGGAGAGAAGAGATCTAGGTGGTGGACTTCTTCCTGGAACTCGTCAAGGCGCTCGCCCTTCGTGTCCGTCGCGAGAAGAATCCCGAACGCACGGAGATGCCTCCAGAAAGACGTCTTACTGCTGCCGACTTGGACACGTTCGCGAAGAGTCTTCTGCCCTCGACCATCTTCCTCGTCCATTCCAGTCTCTTCTCTTCCACAAGAAAAGGCTGCAGGTTCTCAAGAAGCACGCGATATTTCACTGACTGTCCTCTCTCATCTCGCCTTCCTTCGTCCTTCACTCGTTCTTCCCAAAGTCCTCGATCTGTTCGTCTCAAGAAGAGAGGAAGAAGGAAGAAGCAGGGTTTACTCGTCTCTGGCTGCTCTCGACCAGCCTTCTCGTCTCATCCACGCCCTCGACGCCCTCCAACGCGTCCTCTTCGTCCTCGTCTCCAATCGTGACCTTTACGAGACAAGTCCGACGAAGGAAGACTGGGCGAGTCTCTTTGACAAGGTACGGTAATTGAGAGATGGGAGAGAAGCAGACTCACGACTATCGTCATCGTCATCGCGGTGCTCACAAAGGAAAGACCTCCCTCCGCGAGCACGCACCGCGTCTTTTCGAGGCGCTCATCGAGGCAATCGACTTGAGCGATGCGCCGAAGACGAACCTCGCCCTCAAGGTGGCCTCTTTCCTAGGAAGAGAGAGATGCTCAGATCCTCACTCAACTTCTCTCCCTCGTGCCCATCGTCGACTGCTCGGCCCGTGTAGCCGCAGACGAAGACGAGAAGACGTTGTGCATGTTATCGGGACGACTGCCCATGCTGGCGGAGCGTCTCCTCGAGAAGCTCTTCAGTCTCATCTCCTTGATGGATGTGGCCGCAACGGCTGCCTCGGGTGCTGCCTCTCTCGGCTCCCTCGCCGCCTCGGTGAACGCCTCGGAGGGATGGGAGGAGGCGGCACACAAGGAAGGCATCCAGACCCTCACCAGCACTCTCTTCACCTTCGCCCATCCAGCTGTCGTCGAGGTTCTTCTAGAGAAATGAAGAGAAGAAGTGACAGAGTCTGGCGAGGAAGGTGCTTCACTTCGTCACGTCGTCGTTGTTCAGCAACGAGGGCGCCGTCTCCATGACCTGCTCCCTTCTCAATCTCGCCACTTTGGTGAGAGAAGAGAAGGAAGAAGAGAGTGCAGACGGCCTCGCCCCTCTTCGTCGACTCGATCCTCGAGCGATGTCTCAAGGAACTCGACGAGCTGGCCAAGAGTCAGTCCTCTTTGTCTTGGAAGAGAGAAGATGCAGACAGCCAACTGGAGCAGCGAGTGGTCGACGCGTCGGCGATGTGGTGGTTGAGTGTGTCGGCGACCCTCATGTACTCGCCCTTCGAGAGTCTCATCCGTCTCAAGGACAAGTTCCTCCTTCTCCAACGTCTTCTCCTTCGAGTTCACAATCGAGTCGCCTACGAGGTCCCTCTACCTTTTTGAAAGAATGAAGCGATCTCAGATGGTGGCCGAGTCGTTGTTGTCGGCGCCCTTCGAGTTGCTCAAGGAGAGGACCAACGAGGTTCGCAAACTGCACGAGACCTTCCTCGACGAGACGAGCACTCCCAACAAGGTCTCCTCCTCATCTCAAACAGAAGCACTCGGACAGTTATGGGCAAGGACCCGTGACGTGAAGAAGACGACGGTGAAGTGGTTCGTGCCGACGACGGACACGGCTGCCGTCGCTGAAGAATTCCTTCGAGAGAGTCTCTTCGTCGCCCTCAACGCCCTCGAACATCCTGTCACTCTCGGAAAGTAAGACTTCTTCCACAAGAAGCAGTCTCCATGAAGGGAGATGACCCACAAATGGCTGGCCATCCTCTACTCCTCGCTGCAGTTCGCCCTCGTCGCTGCTCCCTTGCCCGAGACGGAGAGCCGCGAGCGATGGGGCGCCGCCCTCTCCTCGCCCTTCGTCGCTCGTCTGCCTGCTGAGTTCACAGCTCGAGGTGCTTCCCTTTGACTCGGTGAATGATGTTGAGAAGAGTTGAAATGGTTGAATGGAGGAAATCTTCGAATGAAAGTCCTCGAGGTGCTCGAAGTGGTGGCTGACGATCTTCTCCTGAGACGCGAGTTCGAGACCGACTCGCTGGTCCTCATCGCGAAGAGTCTTCGACGTCTCCTCCTGCCACAGGCAGACGACACAGTCAGTTCCTAAGGAAGAGAGACTCTTCTCTCTCAGACGGACTGGCTCTCCCACAAGGCAGCCCTCAACGACACTCAGCACCAGCGTTCTCCCTTCGAGCGGCATCCCGCCTTCCCCGTTGAGAACTTCGAGCACGCGGTCATGGTCGTCCAGACCGTGAGTCTTCCTTCCTTCGACAAGGAGATGGCTGTAGAGACAAGTGTGCATGGTTGCCATCACTCGCTTCTCCCTCTTCCACCACAGAATTGTCTCCCTCGTCGTGCGCCTCGCCCTCAGTCGCTATGCCAAGGTGTCCCCTCTCCCCTCCCCCAACTCGGAGTTCAGACTCAGACGATGGCCCGAGCCGTGCTCTCCTCCTTCTGCACTTACTACATCGAGGCGACTCGTCTCACGATTGATGGAGTCGTCGCCGTCTTCGAGGATCAACAATGCACAGATGAGAAGCTCGAGGTGGGTGGAGGTTGAAGGAGGGAAGGAGGAGTTGTCAGGCGGCTCTCTGGGTGGTGCTCGAGTGCCGTCTCGTCAAGGTGCGTGACCACGAGGCGAGGAAGCGACTTCTCGTTGGCCTTGTCATCTCTCGACATGCGAGTCTCGACCATCTCCGCGCCATCTTCAAGTCCATCGTCAACGAAGTCGAGGAGTCGAGACCCTTCCGACCCAGAGAGAAACACGTTCGATTCGTTTTCAAAGAAAGACTCGGATCAGGAAATTGCCGAGGTTAACGAGAGGGCGAAGGCCCTGTGGCTGAAGGCGGGCGGCGACCCGACCACCCTCGATCGTCTCGGAGAGTTGCGGAAAGCCGTGGGAGAAGTGGCGAAGAAGAACCTCGAGTGAGACTCTCTCTCTTGACTTTCAAGCTTTGAAGGGATCGCCGTGTTCTGGCGACGGAGTTGCTGAAGCGTTGCACGGACCCGTCCCTCCACCACAGTCGAGCCGAGCTCTGTCTCCTCGCCGTGCACAGCGACCAACGGGGAAGTGCCGGCATCGAGCTTCTTCGAGTGAGTCGAGAGAGGGAAAGAAGAAGAGATGAAGGTGGTCGTCCCTCTGCTCGTCCACGAGAGGGCCTCCCTTCGTCACGCGGTAGCGGATCGTCTCTCGCATTGGCTCTGGTTCAACAAGCCGCGTTCCCGAAGAGAGAAGTGGGAATGTCCTCGCAGGGTGAGAGTCAAGACTCTCGAAAGAATGCGTGTAGGACCCGAAGGAGCCGGCCTTCCGCTGCGGTGTGAGGGCGGACAATCGCTGTGTGGTGCTCGAGTCGAAGAACTTTGACTGGGAGAAGACTCGCTTCGTGTCCAAGGATTACGGTCAATTCGAATGGCCGCGCACACTGGACACGCCTCTGCCCGGCTCTGCCGGCGCCCCCGCTCGCCGTCCCCTCTCGGAATGCGAGGCTCTCATCGTCGCTCACTTCGAGGACCCCGCCTTCTTCTCACGTCTCATCGCCTTCTCGCTAGTGGAGAAACGCGACGCATCCGGTCTCCGAGCCTCTTACGCCGGCCTTTTCAAGGTGAGACAAGGTCTCGATGGAGAGGTGCAGTATGTGCTGAGGAACTTCCCACAAAGCACGACGATCTACAAGCAAATGGCCGAAACTCTTCGAAGTCTGATGGCTAGTCATGAGGTTTCCAATAGATAAAGAAGACCCTGGTGGCAGTTGGCGGAGCAGCGTCTGGCGGCGGAGCTCTTCGCGGGCTTCGTCCGAGGCACTCGTTGGCTGCCGAGTGAGAAGCTGCGGGAGCAGATTCTCTGGCTCAGCGAGTCGTTCCTTCGTCTGCTCGACAGCCTCCTCGGAGAAGCCGAAGACGACTGGGTCTTCGCCGTTGCTGTGGTTCCTTCAACCATCTTCTTGCATCTCTTCTTGCAGGCCATCGGAAAGGAGGACCCGCGTCGTCGTGCTTGGCTCATGGAGACTCTCTTCGCCTCACTCGAACGACCCGCCACACCGGGAACTGTCGCCTAGTGAGTGCTGAGGAGAAGAGGGAGAAGGAGCAGTCGCTTCGAGCTAGTGTCCATGAGTGCTGGCTGGAGGGAGACTGCCATCTGTCGACGGGCCATGCGCTGTGCCTGGAACCTTTTGCCGGCGGCAAGCAACGAACTCGTCCGAAAGGCCATCTCCAGGTTCTCCTTCCTCTTTCCTTCAAAGCCTCTCAGTGTCTTCAACATGTTCTTCTTCGAGACCGTCTGCAACTGGAACAACGACTACCACGACTTGCCCGAGCATCTCCGCCTCGAGAGTCTCGACGCCTGGCTGCACAAGTTCGAGGAGCAACTCCACGGCTTCTCTTCCTTGCTGCGCACTGGAGGAGAATCGAGTGCCACCCAACTGGACGCCGCTGCTCGCAGAAGAGTGAGTGATTTTTCCTGTAGAAGTAGTCCCAGGAGTGCATGTGTCTGCGGACGCTCTTCGACGCCGTCGACGTCTACTACAGTGTGGGAGTGACCTCGCTGAGTGACGGCCTTCTCCGTCTCATCCCCCTCGTGGTCCACTTCGCCAACGAGGAACACATGGAATCGCCCTTCGCTGATTCGGACATTATCCTCAAGGCAGCGGACCTTCTCGCCCCTCTCTCTTCCCTCTTCCTCTCACCGCGCTACGCCGACGCCCTCATCGAGACGCTTCGCAAGGCTCGTCTCCTTCATCTTCTCAAGAAGAAGGATTCAGATTGTGAGGGAAGAAGAAGTGTGGCGTGCGAGAGTCTCGGCCCTTCGCATTCTACAAGGAATCGCCTTCTCCAATCTCTATGTCATCCTCTGCAACCCCAAGTCTCTTCCCTCTCGAAGTTCATTCTCTCAGTTCTCCCACTCAACCGAATGCTCGTCAACAGAAGGTCCGCGAGATTCTGGAAATGTCCATTCTCGACAGACAGGTGAAGAACACTTCCTCTCTCCTAAGACTTTCAGTCGGAGGTTCGTGTGGAGGCGGCCGAGTGTCTGAGCGCCCTCGTCAGACTCCTCGGCGCCGACGACGCGCACTTGGTTCGTCTCTCCCTTCTATTTGCTGACAATTCTCAGAAATGGCTCGACTCTCTGTGGGCGAGTCCCGAGGCGACGTGGAAGCACGCGGCAGCTCTCGCCACGGCGGCGACAGTTCGCGCCGACGCCTTCGGTCTGCCGGCTCCCCCCATCGCCGGTCTTCTGCGACGTCTGGCGGCGGCCGTCGCGAGCACTCGCCAGAGAGACGAAGTCCGCGTGAGTCTTCTCTGCTCTGGCTCAGAGGTCTCAGAGAGCGTGCATCGCGGGTCTCACGGACTTCCGCGAGAGTCATCGCGAGATCTGGGAGGACGTGGTGGCGGCTCTGCCGCGAGATCTCCCCTTCCTGCTTGACAACGCCCTCGCCTCGGTCTACTACGTCTAGCATCAAGCATTCGCCCAATCCCTCAGAAACAGACAGGAATAAAGCATGAATCAAAACTTGGAACTATCAACGCGCATCTCATATCCAGAAAAGAGACTGACTTGGAAAGGGAAGACGGCTCCTGGAATAACCCCGTGACAGAAGCAAGAACTTCTTGATTGATGAAATGAGAAAGTGGTCCTGGAATCGGATCTCCAACTTCATCTCTACTCACTCTCTTCGTGTCAAGCGGAATCTCCTCGGCGTCACTTTCCAGTCTAACTGGATAGCACGTGAAGCATGACCGAAACTGCCGTTGCTGCCAAAGCGTTGGATCTCGTGGTCGAGGAGCGTAATCTTGAAGCGTTTCATGAGTCTTCTAGCTCGTCAGTCTCACGTATACCCCGAAACGGCCCTTGACGTTGGCGATCTTGCACGTGTCCAAGAGGAACACGAGACCTCCAAATGAGTGAGAAGTTCTGCTTGGTAATGCGCGGAGACACGTTTTGAACGCGTCCCCCGAAAGTGAGACTTTGAATTTAGAAAGATTGAGGCTCACAACTACTGAGGGAATCACTTCCAAAGTTCCTTCAGTCAAGTGTGGCATCGCTTCGCGTTTCTTTCCCGGGTTTCATCGTTGTTCAACGAGAGAGTTTCCGAGAGTTTATGTTTCTTTGGTTTGTCGGGAGAATAGAGAAGAGAAGGGGGAAGGGGAGGGAGTCGGGCGCTAGTCCGTCTTCCGACGACGGCTAGTCGTCTTCGGCGGGAGAGACGCCTTCGCCACATCGTCGTCATCTTCGGAGAAGTCGAGCTCGCTGATGGACACCTCGCAGCCCATCTTCAGATGCGGCATTGGCGCGTTCGGGTCGGGCGCCATCTTCTCGATCTTGCACTGAGAGAATGTTCTGAGAGGAGAGAAGAAGCGAACACAGAGGTCCTTGTCCACCAGGATCATGGCCGAGTAGTTGTTGAAGGTGCCGCAGTAATTGGGCGCCGAGAAGACCGTGAGAAGATGGCGATCAGCGAAAAAGATATAGCCGTCCTGGACGACTTGATGGGCACGGACGATGGCGTCGACGTGGAGAGTCTTGCAGATGCGGAAGACGGCCGCCTTGTTCAACTTGCAAGACACTCCACGCACTTCCGATTCTCCAAGTTGGGATCCGCCCAGAGAAGGCCCACGACGAGACCCGCGCCGTCACCCACGTCCACTGGTCGAGTGATCTCCTCGAGACTCTTCCTCGAAGTCAACTCCACGGAGAGACCGCCGTGCATGCAGAGAATCTTGTCGCCGACGATCGCTGTGAAGGGCATCCAGTTGAAGACTTGCTCCTGCATCGCCAGTCCTCCTCGTCCTTCCCTTCTCCAACCTGGAAGGTGTTCCAGACAGCCGCCCCACGCGAGCTGCCATAACGCGTCTCGGGAAGATCCTCAAGAGATCCGTGAACTGGCCGTGGATGTCTCCACAAATGCGCGTCGGCGCCGTCACTTCCACACAGACGGCCACAGCGAGGGCCGTCGCATGACTCTCGAGGGGCTTCTTGTCCACGACGAGCTTCCCATTGTCGGCCTTCGACACGGCGTTCTTCAGCTGAGCGATGAGTTCTTTCACGTCGAGTGGTGCTGATTCTGTGGAATGGGGCAGAAGGAGATACCGTACCCCTCGAGGAGGACTTGGACGGCGTTGGTGGATGAGGCCTCTTGGTGTGGCGTGGCTGCGTCCTGTCCGCCGCCTTCTCCGACATCGCTTGTATGAACTGCTATCGTTCGAGACGCGTCTGGCAAAATCAGAGACAAAGAGAATTGGAACGTCTGCTTGACAAATTCTCTTGCATGCTCTCTGTAATGTGTAAACTCGTAGGAGTTCTTTGTCTCTGCTCTTTTCGCATTGAGTGCTTGAAAGAAAGGGACTGAAAGAAGTCCCTGGATGAGGAGTGCCTGGGAGTTCCGTGAGTCAGTCTGCCTTTACGCGACTGACCCACGCAACAATTAGCCGCGTGCAGGCAGGGGACCGGTTCGACGCCACTCACGCTTCTGCCAACACGTCAAATCAGAGAGGAAATCCACTCGGAAGAACTGGTCTCTCATCAAATGGCCACGTCGAGAACGGCCGTCACTTTTTCTAGCATGTAGACCTTGAATAGCAGGGTTTACTGTGAAAGAAGACGTCTGAAAGCCGATCTCTTGAGGAAAAGAGACTTGCCCAGAAAAAGTTGAACCAGAAAATTGCATTGTGCAAGTCTCGTTTGGGCGTCTTCGTCTAAGTTCTAGGGCGTAGAACTAGTCACAACGGTTTTCGATGAGGTCGTCGGGTGTGTATAATACGCGGAATGGGATGAGAGCTCCGTTCAGAGATGGTCAACGGTGACGAGGAGAGGGA
The DNA here is from genome assembly GCA_034700245.1 of Poikilolaimus oxycercus. NCBI lineage: Eukaryota > Metazoa > Nematoda > Chromadorea > Rhabditida > Rhabditidae > Poikilolaimus > Poikilolaimus oxycercus. The sequence goes on from JAQIXL010000278.1 coordinate 14,080, forward strand.
AGGGAAGGCGGAGGGGCGGGGCGGACGCACCCGACTTTCCCTCCTCGCTTGCAGCCATGCGGCTGTTCTACCTTCTATTCCTCTTTGTCCTTCTCCATCTGTCCTCAACCTGTGCCCCTCCCGGATTCGTGCAAAGCTCCGATCCAGGTAATCTCCAAGACAACTGATTATCTCTTTTGATTACTTTAACGAGATCTTCGTATTGCGTACCGTAACCCGTACATTCTTTCTTCTTGCTTCCCTTTGGGAATCATACATATGCCTTCCACCAGCTTTTCTCCCAATGCCCAAGAAGAACTCTCTCTAATATAGGGCGGTGCAATTTTCGAGTCCACTTTCCTCGTCGACCGGAGTTGGACTGCGGGTGAAAGGGAATGAGGCTGGAAGTGAATGGAGATCCTTGTCCCTTTGCCAGTCTTCTCTCTCTTGCAGCCTTCGTGAATGCGCGTTGTTCGGATCTCATCCTCTACCCGGTGTCTGCCGTCGACCAAAGTGATCAATATCGGTGAGATCCATGAAAGATGAGAATGGACGTCTTTTCAGCTTTGACTACTCCGATGTGAGTTTCGGGAACACGCACTCGCAAGGAGCAACAGTGGCTATCACGTGTACGACAGGCGGGCAGCCAGCGACCGTCGAAGGCTACGACCAGGTAGGTCTCTCGAGGAGATTACACAACAGCCCTCAATCACGCCTCTCTCATCCAGTTCTGGCCATTGTCCCTCTCCACGCCTGCCTTTCTTTCTGTCTCCACGAGTAGCGTTGAGCGGGAGAAAGCCGATAAAATTACCATGACGAGGGACCGAACACAATGTGTCTTTTTCCCTTCGTCCGGCTCTCGGGGCCACTTTTGAAAGCGTTGTCCAGACAGAGGGCATCCAGGGGGACGCCGTCGGGGGCTTTAGTCGCCACTTCTCCTCTTTTGCAGCAACGAGCATCGATCACCGCCTCGCCGAGTCTTCTCGCCACATGCACGAATGTTGGTGGATCACAGTACACTTGGACCATTCTCGGACGAATACTTCAGTTCGTCGACTGTCGGTTCTGACCCTTCTCCCCTCCCCTCTCCCCTCCCCTCCCCTTCCCCCTTCTCCCTCGCATTCTCAATTTCTGTTCAAACCTCACGCATTCCCCAGAACCTTTCATGCATTCGCTGCCCCTACAAATGTCTTTCCAGCCACCAATTCTTTTTCTTGTAAATAACTTATACTCGAACGGTTATCAGAACGCCAAAACCTGGTGAGAGACTAGACAAGATGTTTTTGTATCTTCCTCTCCTGCCCGCCCTGCCAATTCCGTGCATTGTATATTGACTTGAAGGTTGAAGTTGAAGAAGAGAGTGAGTGGAGGTCGCACACTAACCGGATTCCCACAACTCACCGCAGAAATAGGGCGGAATAATAATAGCGCCCACGACGCTTGCCAGTCCATGCTTTGGGCGTCATACAACTTCTTCTTGCAAGTCTTAGTCGTGGACACCCACTGTCTGAGGAACTAATAAATCCAACTCTAATCCAATGTAATGATAACGATTAGGGATCATTCTAACGATTTCCGGTAATATTTTTTGGTTAGGTAAATGACTCCTTCTTGTGGGCTTTGCTGTGATATCAGGACGAGAGATGGACAAATGTGTCTGTCTCCGGACGAGGGACCAATCACGACTGGTCACCACTACTCAATTATGGACTGGTCCACGCAGCAAAGGCACGAAACAGTGCGGAACGCTCGGCTCTCCAGTCGCTTCATGTAACCATAAGGGACGAACCGGGGATTTACAAAAGAACACAAAAGAAATAAATACGCAGCCAGGTTTTACTGAACGACGTGCTTCGGATACGTGGGATGCGGCGTCGGCGCATTGAAGTGTGGGAACGACGGCTTGTCCGGACGGTAGAGCTGAACGAGATTGGAGTACAATCAAAAAGAATAGAGACCTCGATCTTGTAGCCGGTCTTGTCAATGGTGGCAAGTCGCACGACACCTCCAGAAGAACCGTCACGGAAAATGGCCAATCCGACGGCCGTCTTGATGATGTTCTGCGCTTCCTCGCGCGTCAGATTCGGCTTCCAAGCCTGGTCGAGGAAACCCTACGAATAAAACAAACGTATGGAAATAGAATGAAGACGAACCGTGACAAACGTGGAACCGCTGCCCGAAGCCGTAGATCGCTGACGCGTCACGAAACCACCGAGAGGAATGGCGTAAAGCTGCCCGCCGAGTTCATCATCGTAGCCAGCCACAAGCGCCGACACGCTCAGCTGATCGCGATATCCATACAGAAACTGACGGAAGATCTGAGCAGCACGCGAAATCGTCACAGGCACTCCCTCGAGCATCCTTTAAAAAAGTTTTCTCATCTCCCAATCTTACGTGTAAGCATCAATGTGGTACTTCACAATATCCGCAATTGCTTGAGAGTCAGCGGCCGTTCCGGAGCGGAAGACACAGAGATGATCCGTGATCGGCGTGATCTTGTTGGTGGCCCGAGAAGAGATGAAATTTCTAAAAGCAAAGTGATATAAAGTTAAACTGAATCACACCCAGCACTCGTACGTGAGTCAGTGCCGACAACGACACCGCCTTCATACTCGATTCCAATCAGCGTCGTCTGAACAAAACAGCTTTAGAACAGAAACAAGAATGGGCGAAGAATTGTGAAGCAACTTACTCCAGTGGTTTCCACTTCTCCTGGATAATATCCAAGTGCGGGTACCGCCTTGCGCTCTTCAATGTGTTCGTCCCACTCCATTTTGCCCTACAAAACATCCATTTTTCATATGTACGAGATAACTTCGTGCGGATGTAGCACAAGATTCAGCACGAATTCACAGCCGAGCGACGCTTACTACTTCCTATTTTAACTTAAAGCATGTCTCTGTTGTAATCAACACAAATGCAAAACGATAGCGAGAAAAAAAGAAAGAACAAAGTGCTGAAAGTGAGCAGCAGAAAGTTGAAAGTCTAAAATCATCACTTGGCAAAAGGCAATTTAAATCGCGCGCGCTCAAATATCGTATTCCGCTCTTCGCTGCGTAGCGCTACTCCATTTTGGGCCGGGTAATCTGTCGGTCTCGTGCTGTCGTGCGGCTGTGCACGATTTTATTTCCCATTTAGTTTTCTATCCATTTACCAACTAATCAAGTTGCTTTTTCAGGTCAGCACTCAAACGATGAGCAGTGACGAGTGCTTTAAGTGTCACGAGACCGGGCATTTTGCTCGCAATTGCCCGAACTCGGATGGTGGCGCCGATCGTGGTGGTAGAAGGAACGGAGGAGGTGGAGGCTTTCGGAGATGGTTGTTAAATTGAAGGGGTGGTGTTTGGAGAGATCTAGGTAAATTCAACTTTCTTCCTTTCTCTTAGATCGTTACTTTTGAATAGTCCTGCTAGTACTATGGTCTTCGCCCTAGAGGCAAGGTCGGTGCTACGGGACATCAAAAAGTGAAGATGGAGGAGAGGAGAGGACTTTCGAATGGTGGAGTGAAATTTGAGATGTGATGTTGAGCAACCACTTGAAAACACTAATAATATTGTGGGTTTTAAGACTCGCACTGCTACAACTGTGGAGAGAGCGGCCATTTCGCTCGTGAGTGCACGTCGGCTCGCGGCGGTGGTGGTGGCGGCGGAGGAGGACGTGGCTTCGGCAGCGGAGGTGGTGGAGGCGGTGGTCGCGAGGTTCGTCTTTTTTCCTCTACGATTTTCATTTCTGATGCAGTGCTATCAGTGCGGTGGATATGGACATTTCGCTCGTGAGGTTGGTATTTCATTCAATAATAATCTGTTTTCAAATTGTAGTGCCCGACGGCTGGAGCTGGTGGCGGACGCGGAGCTGGTGGCGGTGGAGGCGGACCTGGTGGCGGTGGAGGCGGACCTAAGGTAGCATTTATTCTTTCGACAAAGTTATAAATTCCTCTTTAGTGCTACAACTGTGGAAAGGTGGGACATATCTCTCGCGAGTGCACGGAGACGGGATCGGAGCAGCAGAAGCGTTGCTACAACTGTCAGGGACTCGGTCACATCTCGCGTGACTGTCCCGAGCAGCGCACCTGAGTTCTCGACAACAAGAACTGCTACGCCCCTTTGCCAGATCTCGGGGATTGGCTTCTTTCCACAACCCCAATATATTTTTGTTTTACGCGTTTCCTGTTGCTTTCCGCCGTAGTTCTGAGCGGCCCAAGCGGTAGCCTTTCGTGGTCTGCCAATTGTTAACCAATTCCCTTCAGTGCTCTTTATAGCCGGTACCAAGTCTTGTAAATGACTATCCGTTGTTGAATTTTTGATTACGGTGGTTGTTCAAGATAAAGAGGTGGAGAGATGGAGTCGCATGAGAACGATGAGTCGTCGAGGTGAAGAGGGCCGGGAGCGGGTTTCCATGGTGATAGGCCAGTGGGGATGCGTTGGCTGTGCTGCGCTGCACGAGCGACGAACCGAGAAGATGCTTATCGCATAACCGACCCGCCGAAGCAATACTCTTGGTATGCTTTCGTCTCGTCCTCTTTCATCTTCTAGGGACACCAAGAACACGGATCCGGCGGCGTACAAGTTTGCCAACGTGGTTGGCAGTTTAGCTGTGAAGGGCAATGGAGAGATCAACGGTCAGCAATTCATCATCGAAAGTTGCAAGGTAGGAGTGTTAACGAAGACCCAAAAGGATAGAACTCGGTTCTCCTCATCCTCGACCACACGGCGGCAGTGACCATCGATGACTGCTCCAATTGTCTCATCGTCCTCGGACCGTGCAAGGGCAGCGTCTTCATTCGTGACTCCGAGCATTGCATTCTCTTCTGCGCCTCGCAGCAACTTCGGACTCGAGACTGTGCCTTCCTCGATCTTCGTCTTCAATGCAGCACCCATCCCATCCTTGAGAACTCGCGCTGTGTCTCCGTCCACCCACTCGCCCTCAGCTATCCTCATCTTGCCGGTTTAGAGTTCTCTCGGAAGTATTCTTCTAGAGCATTTAAAAACCAGCCAGTTGAGCCCCTTCACGAACCACTGGAAGAGCATCCACGATTTCACACCGAGCACCGAAAACACAAACTTCACAACAGATGATAGCCCCTTCTATATTGTAGATAGACCCGCTTTCCACTGAGCCGGCAACAATTTGCAGAGCAATGAGCACAGAGAGATCCTCGGCACGACGGACATCTCATTCGATAGCGCATCGTCCTTCTTCCTCGTTCCTTCAGCGTTGCTCGACCCGATCCAGGAGGTGCCCCAGTCCTCTTCTCTCACATGACAAGTCGGTGGCATTATACGCAGGGAAGGCGGAAAGCGAGTCTCAAATCGCTTTCTATGAGCGTGTTCACCGAGCACTTTGCTCACTACTTGCTTCATCCGATGCCCTGACTCTCTTCGACGCCTCGGATGTGCTCGTCACTCGCGGCTATCTTCAGACAATTCTCAACGACGGCTGCCATTTTGCAGGTTTACGTGTTGACAAAGAAATCATTAAAACGCGTACAGGACGAGTGGTGACCGTCGAGGTGATGGGTGAAGAGGCGACAGGCCTCGTTTCCGAGTGGCTCGAAAGGCATCCAGCGAGTGGCTTTGCAACGGTTCGTGCAGAGGAACGTGAAGAGTTTCGCCGCTCAATTCGTCAGCTCGCTACGGCGTCTTTGTCCCTCTGAGACTCCAATAAAGACGTCGTCGAGTCGTGAGAGCCAGTGAAGGTGTCAGAAAACGCGAAATTTGATACGAGAAAACTTCAGAAAAAGTCTTCCATGTCTTACAAGGAGGCGATCGAGTGGGAGTGCTGACTCTTGGAGAGCCAAAGCTGACAGTTCGACCTCGACCGGATGAAAGGGGAATTGAGAGACGAAAGCGGTTATGGAGAGGGGAAGGACAGGTTATGTTCAGTCTTCGAGAGGGCGCGGGTCTGGTTGAAATGGAGAGGCGAGGCTCTCGAGCCGCTTTCACCGGTCACTCGACACGAGCCTCGATCAGTGCAGGTCATGTCTCTCTCGCAGACGGTCTTCGTCGCAGCCACGCTGTTGCTCCTCTTCGTCGAGGCGAAGAGGTCTTCCGTTGGCCCGTGTCTCCTCGGCAAATGCCCCAGAGGCTTTGCATGCGAGGGTGCGGAATGTTACCCCGACTACGCAAAACTCGAAGTGGTTGGCAACTGCGTCAATGAGCAATGCCCTACAGGTGGGTTAATAGCTTGAGTTTCTACAGAAAGGATAATTCTGTCCATTTTCAAACGCATCTTTCACTGAAATTGTTTAGGTGGTTTTCGATGCCTCGATTCACTATGTCTACGTCCCATCCGTGAGTTTGTTCCGATTTAAAATTGAAAAAGATAACAGAGCGCAAAGCGAAGAATTCGACATCCATTGGACCTTGTGTGAACAGTCACTGCCCGTCTGGATACCTTTGCATTCACAAGGAATACAACTGCTATCCCGTTGCCGGCGAGGACGAAGAGGACTAAAGGAATCCAATAACGAACATAAATTATTTTTTCTTTTGTCAGAAACGTGTGCCCGAGAACATGTTGAAACGCGTAGAGAAATCACATATTGATTCCAAAGTACAAGAATGTCGAAAAGAACTTGCAAAAATGTCAATGAGATTCGAGGAAAGCGGCGGTGCTGAGCAACTGTGGAAGAAGCGTAAAGCCAGCAGTGTTTCCGAGAGAGTCCGAGTCCGGTCCACCAATCCTCCACTTGTGCAACTCTTCTTTCAGACGTGTTTCCACTTCGCGAGAAGGAATTATGAAGTCTCCCTCCAGTTTCCAGCCACAATCAGAAACCGTCTGAAACGGTCCATTATGTAGCCAAAAAAAGAAGCCTACCTTCTTCAATTCCTCGGGGTCTTGGCTGCCGTAGAGGTTTGCGAACGTAGTCAAGGAAATCGACTCGTACATTTTCGCAATGAGTGCAAGAACTTGAATTCGAATACGACGAATAAGAAGCGGAATATACGGCCTGAAATAAGAGATGAACTTCAATACTCACTGAATGTTCTCTGGGAATGTGAGCGTTGAGGCAAGCTGCATGACCGACGCGAAGTTGCACGCCCTCATGGCGGAAGCCACTTTCGACAGCGATTCGTTCTCTGGTTGACCACTTGCCAGTTTCAGAGAAACGGACGCCTAGAAGCGAACATATCAAAATCCCAAAACGTACCTTGTCAAGATTGCCTTGCAGTAAATAGCACACGATCAGCTCGTTGAGAACATCTGAATCACCTTGAAGACGAAGTGCTTCCAGCAGCTCGATGCGCTGAGCGATACCGAACTAAACTCTGCCGATAGAAAGTAAAAAAGCGTGACTTACAATGGAGAGATCGCTGGTCTTTGTAAGCGGCACATACGCCACTGTGGCGTTCGAGGTTTTGGCGGCCGTCTGAGACTCCTCCGATTCCATTTTCACTAAAACCAACATTCACGGATAGAATTAACGCGCCCGAATTACAACAGTCTTCTCCCGACCCCACTCTTGCAAACCAATCGTGAAGTCGCAAAAAAAATGAACCAAAATCAAAAAGAGCACACGAAATCATTTGGCAACTAAATAGCGTCAGTCCGAAATTACTCGGGACGAACTTTGTAGAAATTTTTCGAGGCGCGCGCGACTTGCTTTTGCGAGCGATTCACGGTGTGATCATGTGTTCTCTCCTGTGGTAAATAGGGTTGTAAGTTGGCGGTTTTATGGGATAGATTCCATTATCTATAGAGCATTGTAGCATGTTAGATGGTGTCTTTGCGTTTATTTTGTTCACTGACGCGTATGCGCTTTGCAGACCTGCACAGAATGCTTGGTTTCAAGGGAAGGATGAACGATTATCAAAATCGCGAGAATCTTCTCCATGGCATCGGAAAGCGACAGGAAGTGGAGGTGGCGATGCATCGTCTCATGAAGCTTCGCGTTACCACCGATACGAAGGACCGTAGTGAGAGTCCACCAAGCCTCGAGCGGCCTCCAGCCTCAATTAGTGCAGTTGAGAACAAGCAGTGGGTGAGTGCTCTAGTTTTGTTGCATTCAGCTCTGGTTTATTAATGTTTAGGACGCAGTTTGGGAGCGCGAACTTATTCGAAGTCTCGTCAAGAAGCTGCTAAAACGTGGCAAGCTGAAGGAATATGAAAATGTTCTGCGCAAGAAGAGTGAGGATACCAACTGTGTCACCATTCCCAGGTACTGCTTGCACGATGTGATCGTAGAAACGTGGGGCTTCTATAATGATGCCTGCCTAATTAGCGGGGGTGCTAACTGTGTGTGACCCAGACATAAGGGGCGGGCTTGTGTCTCGCTCTCGTTGGTCATTCTACCCCCCCCCCCCCCGTTCTTGCACTTATGTCTTTTATCAACGCACAACTAGCTTATTTTTGCTCCATATCCATTGCTAAAGAAAGTTGCTTAGTTTACGACGAACGTAGTGCCTCGTTTAAACCCCCCTGAGTTCTAGTTCTATTTTGGGATTGTTCCTTTCGGTTCAGTGATGCCCAATTCTCAAAGAAAATAAGAAAAAGCAAAGTTTCCCTCGACAGTTCGGAACCTGAGCACGCGATTGTATGACTTGCGGTGCGCGCGCCACTTTCACTCTCGCTTCTCTGCACCCTCTCGAAAGCGCTGAATGTCTGCTTCCCAGACATGTCTAGCGAATTCGAATTAGATTGAAGAGCGCTGTACGGAGCTTTCCACATTTGCAAGACTATACACCTCCATCGTACTTGTATTTATTTCTCGATAAGATTTGGACGTGCTTGTCTTGACACTTTTTACTTTACCAAAAAACATGCTATGGCAAATATTTTTCTCACGATTACACTCGACATTCTGGGCCTAATTCTATTTTCATAATACATCTTTATTTAATATTTGTCCTTTTACTGATAACTTTAAAAGAATGTCGATCCATTGCTACGCTTATGCATGCTCTGACACATGTTAACAAAATGTACCGATCTTGTGAAACTTGCAGGTCTGCGGACGGACGAGCGCAAGTTTCGCAGCGGAAATGTCATCCACACGTTTGCTATCCTAGGATGTTCCGCTTCCCGACACTTGTCTCTGCACATCAACTGAAGCCCGTACCTGGCTGTAATTATCCTTTCACACGACGCCTTGACGAGGTTCGTTCGGACATTCTAACTAATTTGCAGGTCTGCGTTAATCCGTATCATTTGGAGTTCAGTCCTTGTGGTGACAACACGAATCCGCGTCGGCCTAAGAAAGGTAAGCTTTTGACGCTTTGTCCAAGTCGCAGGCCCTCCCTCTCCGTTGGATCTGCGAGCTCCGCTGTCACCAATGGATGATCAGCACCAGCAGTATCGAAGCAACTACGTCGTCTCACCGCTCGAGTTCCCCGACGTGTTGAACGATCAGCCACTCTTTACGGGAGACGCTCCGTCGGTCTTCATGGATTCACCCAGTGCCTGCTACAACAACGAGGACTGGAACAACGACATGACCCGAGACAGCGCTGAAGTGCCCACCCTCGACCCTGACATTGCCCAGTGTAAGCCAAGTTCCACTTTCACGGTTTCAACTCTTCCTTACAGCATTTGCGGATGCCATGGATATGATTGAGGATGATGAGCAGAATGGCACGCTTCGAGTCCGTGTTCCTTCTCCGAACTATCGCGATGTCGTGGCGGCCCAGCATCGGCTACGGGAGCTTGTGGCTGAGTATCCTGAAGCTCGTCTTCGCTCGGCCTATCCTGTCTTTGAACAGGCGGGAGTGGACAAGACTGAACCAGGATCCGTTGTGCCCGACTATTGGATTCAGTTCAACTACTACGAATACGCCAATCGAGTACGTCTTGTCATATCTGGTTGACGTTGTGCCTTGTAGCTTGGTGACCCTTTCAAAGTGTCCACCATGAAGTTCACAATCGATGGACTGACTGCAATGAGCACAGATGATCGTTTCTGTCTCGGCTCCCTCGACCACAATTCGCGTGCCGTCACTGTTGTTACATGCCGTCGTCAGATTGGTAAGAAGGTTTTCCAGGTAACGATGGCTCTTTTAGGACCTGGAATAACCATCGAACGCAAGCCTGATGGTCGAGTCTTTCTCTCGGTTCTTTCCACTTCTCCTGTCTTCGTGCAAGCTCCACTCATGGCTACTCTCAAGTCGGACCACGCCACGACCGTCTATCGTGTCGGGCCTTGTAAGTCATCGAGCGGTGCTCAGGAGTTCCAAATTCAGCTGAAAGCATTGAAATCTACAACGAGGCGCAGTTTGATCAAGTTGTTTTGGAGGCGATCTCAAAGGGCTACAGCTATGTGTACGCGATGCAGGTTTGCATTTTCTCGCTGCCTCACTCTCTAGATTCTCTGTCACTCGCGAATTAGCTTCGTGAAGGGATGGGGTGCAAGTTACAAGCGGCAAACCGTCACCAATACGCCTTGTTGGATCGAACTCAACTTTGTGCGCCAGCTTCAGAAGCTTGACAAGGTAAGCGAATTGTTTTTGATCTTAGTTGTTGAGGTGATCAAAACGGTCGAACCAACTGGAGTTGTTCACAGCTTCACATGAACGACGTTTGGATCCCTTCGTACTCGATCTCCATCTCTTTCTAACTACGGGCTTGTTTTTGTGTACCCCTCGTGCTCTCATTTACCCGGGTGTTTTCGTCTTCAAAGAATATGGTGAGTGTCGCATCTCTTCGTCGATTGCCACCCGGTCCCTGTACGATTCTGAACCGAGTTGTTTCGATTCTTTTTATTCTTACTTGATACTAACATTGTTTGGCATTTCTTGCTCTCTCATTCCATTGATGAGTTATTGTGGATATTTCTATCGAAATGTAATAAAGACGATGCCGATGGTGCCCGAGACTAGCAAGAGACTCCGCCTACACGCAGTTTCGACTGGAGACAGAAGAGCGATGATGTGGTGGAGAGAGAGAAGAGTTACAGTGGGAGGGCGCCTGACAAGGAGACGGGCAAGGCGGGAGGCCCTTGGGGCGGCGCCTGAAAGCCCGGCGCGGCGCGTCTCGCGTCGCGGCAGCCTTGCTCCTTCCTTCCATGCCCGCTGCCCCACTGTACGTCTCCAACTCGCAACCTTTTATTTACTTGATGAGCCCTGCTGCCAGCCGGTCCACGCTGCGACAGCCTCACTCTCACGTGAGCGCCGTCTCGCCCTCTCTCGATGCCCGCCGCCGCGTGCCCATGACTTCCTTCCTGGTCGCGCGGCCTGCCAACACGATGACACGAGAGCATCGATAATATTTCATGGGTGAAATTCCTCGTGCAGCAAACATAAATCGATTGTAGTGTGGCTGGCCGAGGCGCCTGTTAGTTTGCCCGCTCGCCGATGCATTGCGAAGTCGGCGGCGGCCTCCCCTCGCTCTCCCTCAACGCCCTTATCACTTCGAGGCAGCCCGTCCCGTCCCTCATCGATCCCTCTCAATTTTGCTAATTAGAAAAGTGGTCGCCCGCCCGCCGCCGCCCGCCACCGGGCATAAGCATGGCTCCTTGCCCTCGACCCGCGCCTCCTCCCCTCGCCCCCCGCCTCCCCGCTTCTCGCTTCCCTTTCCCCCCATCGCTCCTCCCCAGTGCCATTCGCACTCCTCGTCCTCGTTCCCCTTTAGAGGCCTCCCTCGCGCTCTCTCTTTCTCCGCTCTCTCACAAGTAATGAAGGAGTGAAGAAGGAGTGGCGTGCCGTCCGCCGCTCACCTTGCCCGGCCGCCCTCGCCGTGGCTCTGTCTCCTCGGGGCTCCTTCTCGTCTCTACCGTAGTCCTTGACACGATCGTCCCAAGTCGGCTGTCGTGAAACGCCCTCCTTCATTAATTACATATTGAAAATTTCGCGGTGCTCTATCGATCGAGTCTCGGCGGGCAGCCGAGAAGAGGCAGGTGCCTCCTCCTCGGCGCCTTCAAAGGCTGCCCGCTGCCCGTCGTCGCGGCGCGTGTGCCCTCGTCATGCATTGCCGACTAGTCCTTCTTGCAGATCTTGGGAATACTGAAGAGAAGGAGCGCGGACTGGCCATGCGTGGCCGTCGTTGAGAAGCAGCGGCGCCCCTCGAGCATGGTCGTTGGCCCTCCGGCCATCATGAACAACGCGACCACCAAATTCAGCGACAACTACGACGTGAAGGAGGAGCTCGGCAAGTGAGTTCCCTCTCGCGCCTCCACTCTCCCCTCCTCTCTTTGATCTGCAGAGGCGCCTTCTCAGTGGTGCGTCGCTGCGTGCATCGCGCCTCGCAGCAGGAATTCGCCGCCAAGATCATTAACACGAAGAAGCTCTCGGCTCGCGACTTCCAGAAACTCGAACGAGAGGCGCGCATCTGTCGCAAGTTGCAGCATCCCAACATCGTCAGACTACATGACAGCATCCAAGAAGAATCCTTCCATTACCTCGTCTTTGATCTGTAAGTGATCTACCTCTCTCGCCTCCATTCTCCGCCTCTCTCAGCGTTACCGGTGGTGAATTGTTCGAGGATATCGTCGCCCGCGAATTCTACAGCGAGGCCGACGCGAGGTGAGTGGCCCTCCTCGGCCCCGTCCCCCCGAAGAAAAGAGGAGGAAGGAAGCCTTGCAGCAAGTGTCTCCAGCAAATTCTCGAGGGGGTCGCTTTATGTCACGGATGCGACATCGTGCACAGAGACATGAAGGTGCCGTCTGAGAGAGGAAGCCCCCTCCCCTCCCCCTTCTTCTTGTTGTGTCGTCTCTAACTGACGTTTGTGTTTGCAGCCACTGCATCCAGCAGATTCTTGAGTCCATAGCGTATTGCCATTTGAACAGTGTGGTGCACCGCGATCTGAAGGTAACGCTTCTCTCTAATCCCTCACTCCTTGCCGTGAGCGTCTCTCACAACCACGCCACTTATCTCCACGCTTCTCCCTCGGCCACAACCAACGAAGCCACTCTTGCAGCCCGAGAACCTTCTGCTCGCGAGCAAAGCCAAAGGCGCGGCCGTGAAGCTCGCCGACTTTGGCCTGGCCATCGAGGTCTCCGGGGACACCGAGGCCTGGTTCGGCTTCGCCGGCACTCCCGGCTACTTGTCTCCTGAGGTGTTGAAGAAGGACCCCTATGGGAAGCCCGTCGACATTTGGGCTTGCGGTTGGTTGTGAGGAGAGGAAGGAGAAGAGCGACATGCAGGTGTCATCTTGTACATTCTTCTCGTTGGATATCCTCCTTTCTGGGACGAAGATCAACATCGTCTCTATGCACAGATCAAAGCAGGCGCCTATGATGTGAGATGAGAAGAGGCGAGAGACGTTGTCTGTTACAGTATCCGAGTCCGGAATGGGATACGGTGACTCCCGAGGCGAAGTCACTAATCGACTCCATGCTCACCGTGAATCCGAAGAAGAGAATCACGGCGGATCAAGCACTCAAAGTGCCGTGGATCTGCGTGCGTCTCTCCTTCTTCTTCTTCAAAGAAGGGAGTTGTAGAATCGCGAACGCGTCGCCTCGATCATGCATCGTCAAGACACAGTGGACTGCCTCAAGAAGTTCAACGCGCGTCGCAAACTCAAGGTGGGCTGAGTGTGGTCGGACGGCGGCATGCGCTCGCTGTGCTCGCATGAGCCCCGTTGCCCGTCTTCTCCCCTTCTCGTCCCTCTCCTTCTCCTCCTCCTTCTCTCTGCCGTGTCCCCTTCCCCCGCCGATTCTCGTTGTCCCCTCACGCGGGCGCCCTGAAGGCAGCGATCTCGGCGGTGACGGTCGTGGCGCGGATGTCGGGCGCCTTCCGCACGCAGGACTCCTCGTCGTCGACTTCTCCGGCGGCGACGCCGACTGGCGGCACGCCGGGGTCCTCCTCGCAGCAGCCGGCGTCTTCCTCCTCCGAGGTACCCGTTGCTCCTTCGGGACGGACGAGGTTGCCGTGTGGCCCGCGACTCACTCTCTGCTTGTGTGCACCTCGCTTATCCTCCTCGCACTGTCTTCATGATGTGGAGAGAAGAGAAGAATGTCTTGCAGGGCGCCATCCTCACCACCATGATCGCCACGCGCAATCTCTCAAGTAAGTTCCTCGCCGCAAACGACGCGGGAGGAGGCCAACTCGGCGGAGGCGAGTCAGGTAGCACGCTGTGAACAGATTCCCTCTCTCCCTTCAGCGATTTGCCCGCTCGGAAAGTCCGCCGTTCCTCGTTCCTTTCACATGTCCGTGTGCTGCCCGATTTGCCCGTCGAGAGCCCTGAGAGTGGAGAGAGAGCGCGTCCTCCCCTCCCCCATCCCCCTTTCCCCTTCCCCTTCACTGTTCACCGCCCCTTCTGCTCAGTGGAAGAAGCGCGCAGGACGACTCTTCTTCTCTCTTTATGTGCCGCCATTCACGCGGCGCGTGTTTCATGTCGCGAGGGGAGGGCCACCAACGGAAGAGATAGTGACTTCGAAGGGGCGCTGCATGGACTCCGCTTCCTCCTCCTCCACCGCTTCCTCCGGCTTCCACGAGGACGGCGAGCGCAAGAAGCGAGGTCGAGGAGTCTTCCGACTGTCGACGGCGCCTCGCTTCTTCTTCGGCTTGGGCGAGTTGGTGACGCGTCGTCGGTCGCCGAGTCTCCCCTCCACGAGGTGGCTCCTTGTTTGCTTTCTCTCGAGAGATCTCGCCCCCGCCATGAGAAGGAGAGTGGATGCCCGGCTCCAGGCAGCGGACACAGCCACGCGAGTCACCGCGCAAGTCTTCTGCCCCGACGGCGGCCGTCCACGCCGTCCTCGACTTGTCCTCCGTCGTCCGAAGGGCCACCGCCAGCACAACTCCCTCGGCTTCGCCCGCTGTGGGAAGGCGACTTGGAGAGGAAGCGGGAGCTGACTTGTCTCTTGACGGTGAGTGAGGGGAGTGGACGGGGAAGGGGAAGGGGAAGTGGGAAGGGGAAGAGGATGGGGATGGGGGAGAGAGCGACACTCGCGTGTCACCTGCGATCGATGTTCTTCATTAATTTGGCGGCGGCGTGGAGTCGCCGGGGCAACGACGCCCGTAGGGGCTGGGGGAAGCGGGGCGGCGGAGGCGGCGAGCGGGCGCCCGCCCGTCATGAGCGGCCGACGCCGGCGACTCTTCCTCCAACGTCTGCGAGGCTTCTTCCAACGACGACGGCCCACGCCGGGCACAGTGCTGGACGAGGAGAAGGCGGGCGGCTGCGGGGAGGCAGTCTCGGTGGAGGCGGCGAGTGAGTCCTCCATTGATCGATGTCCCCAGCTCAAGTGGGGCGGCGGCGAGGGACGGCCAAGGCGGCATGGGGGGATGCTCGCCGTGCTTCTCCTCGGAGAGCATCTCGTCGCCCTTTGGCCTCTCGCCCTCGTCCTCGCCGTGTCTGTCGCCTTCTTCCTGAGCGCCTTCGAACCTCCAGGTCCTCCCCCCCCCCCTCCCTTGCTCTCTCTCTTCACTCTCTCGGCGGCATCCTTCCCCGTCGGAGATTGCCCTGAGTGGCTGCGAGTGTCCTTGGAAGGGGCGAACGGGGCTTTGCAGGCAGGAATCTCCTCAACAAGAAGGAAGCTGGTCCCCCTTCGACGATCAAGGAGAGCAGCGAATCTTCGCAGACGATCGACGAGCAAGACGGCGACAAAGGTGAGGGCGCCGAGTGCTCCTCGAAGACTGCTTCCTGTCCTCGTCGCTGCTGACGTCCCTCGTCCTCGTCCCTCCTCGGTTCCCGCCTCGCCACCGCTTCTCCTTGCCCTTCCTCTTCCTTTTGGATCTCGTCCTCCTTCACCGGCTTTGGTTCCCTTGTTTCTCCTTCATTTCTCCTCTCCCTCGTCCCTTCTTTGTAATGACCCCGCTGCTTGGTTCGGGCCACTCGTCGAGGAGCAGGAATCTCTCTGAGTCTCTCCTTTCATCTCGGAATAAAGCGACGTCTGCCGTGTCTTTCTCCTTCTCCCTCAACGAGCTCGAAGAGGTTCCTGGCTGCCTGTCCCGGGGCCTCTGTCCACTCCTTCTCCACCTTCTCCTTCTCTCCCTGCCCGCTCCTTCCCTCCTCAGTTCTTCTTCCTTCTGCACTGCACCGTCCTTTCCTCTCTAAACTCGTGTCTGTCTCAGCGACGAGCCTCCTCAAGCACGAGAACACTGTGGTGCGAGTGGATACGACGACTCGCGCGCCCTCGTCGGCCGCCTCCTCCGCCACGGGCTCGCAGCGTCCCGCTCTACCAGGTACTGCCCCTCCCTCGTCTCAGCATGCACCTCCAACGCCCGCCTCGTCCCAGTCCGCACAGCATGCACACGCCACTCACTCCCTCCCCTCCCCTCCTCACTCGCACTGAGGGCGGCGTGCCGAGCGACTCCTCCCCGACGTCCGAGTGATTGATCGTCGAGTGCATCCCAAGTCAAGGAACAATCGATAGAGCGAGGAGAAAGGAATTCTCTTCCTCAGGTCAAGACTCACTTCTCGTGTCGGGACGCGCACTCCGAGTGTCAAAGCGCATTCCGAGTGTGGCGCTCGTCCCGCCCTCTCCCTCAAAGACGAAAAGAGAGAGAGAGGGAGAGAGGGAGAGAGAGAGGTGCCAGTTGTAACCTCGGCCCTGAAGTCGCCGCTCGGATTTCGCGAAGTGGTCGTGAGGGAGGAGGCGCCCTTCGCCGCCGAGTGAGTGTCCCTCCCTTCCCTGCCTCGGCACGTCGTCCTCAGTCCCTGGAATGGGAGGCGTCGTCCGCTTGCATGTGCGGATGGCGGGGTTGCCGAGAGTTGCGAAGTCTGCTGTCGCTGTGTTGCACGTGGCCCTGGACAGGCAGAGAGTCTTCCGAGAGAGGAGAAGAAGACTGGCTTGCAGTGCAAAAGCAGGAGATCGTCCGTCTCACGCAGCAACTCCTCGACTCCATCTCCTGCTTCGACTTCAATGCTTACACGTGAGAGTCCTCTTGCTGACAGCCGCGTTCTCTTGCAGGCAGCTGGCTGATCCGCAGATGACCTGCTTCGAGCCCCTCACTATGGGCCATCTCGTTGAGGGCATGGAATTCCACAAGTTCTACTTCGACCTCGGTGAGCGGGAGGGCGGGACTCGGCTGTTGAGGCGAGGAGAGGAGAGAGGACAGCGGCGGGAGGATGGGGACGGCAGCTTGTTTGGTCCTTGCCGGCTGGCGACTAATTCCTTTAGTGGCAGCTGATTAAATACACGGCAGCCTGCTTGCTGGCTGTCGTGGAAGCGGCGTGGAAGGGGGACGGAAGCAAGAAGAAGAAGAAGGGACTGCAGGTTTGTCGAAGAACGAGAGCGGTCGCAAGTCGGCAGTCCACGTCACGGTCCTCAACCCCAACGTGCATCTCCTCGGCGACGACGGCGCCTGCATCGCCTATGTGAAACTCGTCCAATTCGTCGACGCGTGAGTCTCGAAGAGGAAGAGGAGGCGGCGTTGCAGAAGTGGCGAGGCGCAGACGCGACAGACGCAGGAGACGCGAGTGTGGCAGAAGAAGGCGGGTCGTGGTTGGAAGTGCGTGCACGTGCATCGCAGCTGAGGCTCGTCCTCCCTCCTCCGAGTGCAAAGGATCAAACTGAGAGCGAGAGACGGCGCGAGAGCCATGCCCGAGTGTATCTCCATCGTGTACGTGTCCTTCCCAGTCCAAGGCGAATCTCCAACGGCGGCAGGAGACACTCGCCCCACCACGCGTCGTCCGCCGCCGTCTTCTCTTCTTTCCTTCTCTTCTTCTTCTTGTTCTTGTCCTCGTCCGCCACCGCCAGCAGTCTTCTCCCTCTCCTCTCTCTCGCCGTCTCCCCAGAAGACTCTGTCCGCGTCTCGCTCTCCCTATCATATTTGTTCTCCTTCTTCTTCTCTTTCATAGAATACAAAGCTAGACATGATGATAAATAAAGATATTCAGCGCGCCTTCACGGTCCTCCATCGGAAGACTCTCGGTCGAGGAGACTCGCCAGTTCCTGCACCTCTTCTCCTTCCCCTTCCACAATCACTCACAGCTCTCTTCTCGTTGATGGCAGTTCTCAGGGCGACGGCCTCGTCTTCGAGTTGATCTCGGATGCGAGGGGCGATGTTGAGGGTGGCACTCGCCTTCTCCATCGCCGACACTCGATGTCCAACAAGAAGACACAGCTCCTACTCCTCCTCTTCCTCCCCTCTTCCACTCACCCTTTCCTCCTTCGCCATCTCCACTCGCAGTTGTCTCTCCTTTTCCTTCAATCTTCTCAACGTCGCCCTTCTCCCCTGAAGTTCCTCGTCGAAGGCCGTCATGTCGAGATTCTCGAAGGGCTTCATCTTCCTCTTCCACTCGCCTTCCTCCTTCCTGAGTCGTCATAGCAAAGAGATTTCTCTCACAGAAGCGTCTCTTTCTGTTGGCGCAGAGCGACGAGCTCGTTTTCGAGAGTGTGCACTCTGTGTTCGAGATCGCGTCTCTTCTCATCCACCTCCATGTGTTCCTTCGTCGGCTCGGCCTTCTCCCACTCGACCACCTCTGCTCCTTCCTTCCTCTTCCTTCCTCACTCACCTTCTTTCAACTCCGCCTTCACTTTCTCCAATTCTTCCACCACATGCAGCAGTCTCTCGAAACTACGCCTTATCTCCTCGACGACCTTCTCCTCCTTCTCTATCTACAGTACCCTTGTCTCACTTCTTCCACCCACTCGCCTCTTCTTCAAGTCTTTCGAGACGACTTGTGAGGGCGGCTTCCTTTCTTCGAGCATTCACGATGTTCCTTCGAAGGTCGTCCCTCCGCCTCAATGCCCCGCCCATCTTCCTTCGCATGGCGAACGTCGTCGTCATCTTCGGAACTCGCAGACTGCTCTTGCCAACTTTCTGCAAGCTTTTCGAAGGAAAGAGTGAAAACACACAGTTGTCTCCTGCTTCAGTTCGAGGAGATGTTTAGCATTCTTGACTTGAGACTTCCTCGAGGAGAGTCTCGCCTTCTCCGTCTCCAACTTTTCATCCAGAACGTCGAGCTCTGAAGCCTACAAAGAAAAAGGAAGAGATAGCAAGAAAAAAAGCAGCTCACCGATGAATCTGCAGCCGCATCAAAACCGGACGTCTTGACACGTTTTAGTTGCACGTAGAGATTTCTGAGGTTGGCCGTCGTCTGAAGACTTCCCTCTCTGGGAGAGAACTCACGAGAACAACTCGCTCTGTCTCCACCGCGAGGACGGCGAGTCGGTCTTGGACTTCTTCGAGTCGCTCCTCGGACTCCTTCGTCGCTCTTCTCAGCTCCTTCGCATACTCCTCGCGATGTTTTAGTTCCATCTGCACTCGAGGAAGAAGAAGAAAAGCACCTTGGAACTGAGAACTTCCCCTTCTTCCTTCTTCACTCTTCGAGAACTCCTCGGCGAGTGTGGCTGAGCCCGCAACTCGCGAACGAGACGTGCAAAGTGGTCGTCCGTACCGGTGTTCTCTTGGATGAAGACTCCGAGTTTGTTGTCAAGAATGGCGGACTCCGAGGTCTCCTTCGAACGTTGCCTGCACTTTCCTCTTCCACTTCTTCTCTCACCAAAGACTCGTCGCGAGGGTCGCCTCACTCTTCTCGGCTTCAGCTTCGACGACGGCGATTGCCGTACGCAGTCTTGAAATCTCAGCATCCTGTCCTCTTACTCCTTCACCACCCGCCACTCACCTGAAGACGCTTCCTCTTCTCGAGGTCCTCCATATCTCGGCTCTTCCTAGCCACGAGAGTCTTCGTCGTCTTCTCATCCCCCGTCCTCCCCGCATCCAAGTCCACAAGTTTCTCCTGCATATTGTCCACAGCGACAAGCATGCTCTTTTCTGCAAGAAGAAGAATTTCTTCTGGATTCATCGCCCACTCTGAGTCTCGAGCTTCTCGATCTCGGCTAATTTCTCTTTGAGAAGTTTCTCCTTCAAGGCATTGTCCTGGGTCTTCAGTTCGACGCGGGCTCTCTTCTCTTCTCCCTGCCATTGAGAACTCCAAGGGGCGGCACCTTCAGGGCGAGACTCTCAACCACGGCGTCCTCGCGTGCAACGGCCGCCCTCCGGACCTCGAGCTCGCCGGCTTCGTCATCGACGCGGCATTTCTTCAGTTCTTTCCTCTGAAGCATCTTTCGCTTTGAAAGGAAAGAGAGAGAAGCAGACTGTTTGGGCGATCTGCTCGTCGAGTTTCTCTATGACCGCCTCGAGATGACTACTCACGGCCTTCTGATATCGGACCAACGAGGGCTGCAAGAGTGGCATCTTGTGAGATGAAGACTTACATGAGTGGCATCAAGGAAGAAGCCTCCAGAAGAGGGCACCGCGTCAGCCATTCGAGGGTACGAGAAGGAGACTGGAGGCGACCTGGTGGTGGAGGAGCCTGGCAACGCTCTCCTCTCCCTCGCTTCAACGACTTTCCTCCCTCTGCTAAATGGAGCAGACTGGAAGCTGCCTTGCGAGGACAAGAATGGCTCATCAACAGCCAAGTTGGGCCGAGGAAGACGAGGAAGACGCGTCTACAGTCAGACACGCGACGTCTTCCGGCTCTTCACGACGGGAAGTCGTGACGTCCACGAGGCGGACTATAAATGCGGAGGCAGCGCCTCCCCTCGACTTGTCGCTGCCGGCCACCGTAGCCAGCTCTCTCGCAAGGATGCCGACCTGGCCCCTCGCCCTTCTCCTCGCTCTGCCCTGCATCGCCGCCTTCGCCTTCAACGACCAGCCGTCAGGTGAGACTCTTTGCCTTATCCAAGTTTCAGCCTTCGCCCTCGCCGACAAGCCCGACTCGCGTCGACGTAAGCAATCTTGATCCTTCAAATTTTTCAGTATTCGCCTTCGAGGACGATGGCGACCATAAGTGGAAGCGAGACGTGGACGGCGAGAGTGAGTCAAATCTTCGCTCTCTTCAATCGAGTAGATCAGAGGTTCGCCCTCTCGTCACGCGAGAGGTTCGCTCGGTCGGCGGATGATGAGGCAAAGGCAGCCAAGTTCGCCTTCGCCTTTGCGAAGAGGAAGGCTTTCGCGAAGCGAGCAGAGCCGAGTGAGTCGCTTTCTCGTTAGCTAGCAAGTCGCAGGCGAGTTTGCCCTTCGAGACGAGGACGATCGGGAATTCGCCAGGCGCTTTGCCCGCCAGGTTGCAGAGAAGTTCGCTAAGAAATTCGCCTAAGTGATTGGGTGAGAATAAAGAAGGCCGCTTGTGGGATCCGACTCTTGGTGACAGCCGAGCAAAGAGCGTCACCAGATTTGCCAGGCAATGAGCATCGTGATTCTCGAGAGTCGGCGGATTTCTCGGAAGTCGACGATTCGCCTCTCTCTTCTCTCGTCACTTTGTCGATGCACGCGGTCACTTTGCAACTTTAGTTCGCAATTATCTTCTACTAAGCGATCGACGACCTGTGAGCAAACTTGCATCCCCCATGTCCAACTCGAAAAACAATGTTTCGAGACTAGTAAATAACTCCGTTTTCTAAAGTATGCATTTATTACCCTAAAACCTTTGGCAAATAAAAAAGCTTAAAACTTGAGCCCGTACGAGTTCAATTATGACCAAAATAGAGCATGACACAATCTGATAATCACAAGACTTCTACCCGAGACTTCACAGAAAGACTTCAAAAGTTACGTGGGCGGAGAAGGGCGAGAGTGCTGCGTGATCATCTTGTCGTACTTGTACACGAATCCGGTTGATGGCCAGCTGAGACCGAGGACGCAGCGTTCATAGAGAGACGAGATATAAGGCTGCATCCAATGGAGAAGAGTGCGGTAGATGAACAGATATTGCAGTGGATTCGATATTGCGTGACGACGCTGAAGACGCACGAACAACGCCGAAATCAGCACGAGGTTCCGCTCGTTTGGTGATCCTAACCAAATACGAAATTTTGATGAAATAAACCTCGAAGAAGCTGCATGAGTACGACCTCGATAGTGACGAGAGTTCCCGACCGTCCGCATCCGTCGATACAATGCACGATAGTTGGCGTCGGTGAGAGGCGAGATCTGTTGAGAGGTGATCAAAAGCAAAGAGAACTACCGCCTCAGAAGACGGAAGGGCCAATGGTGATCACCGAGTGTATGCCAGTCCCACTGCCAATGCTGCACATGCAGAGCCTGCACACCTTCCACATCATCCACTCGACGAACGACGAGATGTGTCACCTACAAATGTCATACATCGCTTAACGAAAGGTCTTCTTTACATTGAAGAGAGGATCCGCGGTTCCGTCAATACGTTCATTTTTGACGACAAAGCCGCCATACCTTTCCTCTGAGCCTTCCGTTCTGAACAAAATGAATCCCTTGGGGAAAAAAAACCAAACCGAGGCCAGTAGTAAGGACAGTAATCCAGCTTTGAGTCGTCTAGAACACCGAGACCCTTCGGATCAACAGCTGCGCATAGCATAAAAATCAAACCAGATCTCTCCTGGTAGACCTGTTTTGAATGTTATCAAAAAGTAAACTCAAAAATACCATTTGCCAAAAGTCTGCAATGGTATTCGTCATCGGTGCCTGGGTCAGAATAAAATCGTTGAGAAGTGGTCCACCAACAACACGAGATGCGTGTATGAAATCCGACTGCCTAAAGACCTCTCTACGCAAAGGGATCGAGACCACCTGCTTCCAGAGCTTGAGCCTATATCCGGTGTTTCTTCGATGTCGAAGAGAACGCTGACAATTCGTTTGCGCTCATTCCGCTCGTCTACTTCACTGATCTTTCCATCACTGTCGCGAATCTCCTCAAGGACAACTCGAGAGGCATCAGCACAGGCAATGACTGCAAAGATGTCCAAAAGTGGCATAACTGACGCTTGTTCCGGATTTTCGAAGAGTTGCGACCGAAATGAGTTTGCGCCGATTCCTCACGAGAGAGATCGCAATTCACAAAGAAGGCATCGAAACGATGAAATTCGCTCACAAACTCCTATCAAGGACATTTACGTCTAAAATCTTCAAACCATGAGATGGCAGGAAATAGTCCCTGGCTCGACCAGGGCCGACCAGCGAACTTTGGCAGCCATTGAAGACGCGAGGGCATGCACTCTCTCGACCATACGACCACTGAGCTCATCTCGCTGCCGAAACCAGTTGCAAAGCGGGTCTATCTGAAGCAAACAATCTTCAAAACAATAAGCCAACCTTGCGAAGTTCCGAAAATTCGCGTGTTGCACGATCAATGACAGCAGATGTATCACTGCAAGAGGGCACAAGGCGATCGTTGAGCCACTCCACCATTTGTTCCCTAAACGAGAGTCTGTTACAGAGGATCTACTTGGCCCATACCCATATTTGCGTTTCAACTCTCGTGTCTCTTCCGCTTCAATGCGCACTGCGGGACCGTAGACGAGCTTCTCAATCAGGACCAGTCGTGTCTGCTCATCGCAAATCACTCCATCTACCTAGAAAACGACATAATTCCCAGATTCGAATGCTTACCTTGAAGAGCTTTTGTGCAATGAATGTGCGAAGCTCATTTATCTCAAACGCTTCCTAAACAATCCTTGCAAAAAAGATCAAACATACAATACGCTTCTGGAGTGCCTTATCGTACCAACGCTGAACCCATCGTGAGTAAAATGGAGGAGGTCCGACATTGAACGCCGGATTTTGAGCAATCGCGACCTTGCTTGCTTGGCCAGTTGGACGAGAAGACTGTACTTCGCCCGGCCCGAACCATTGAGCGTTAATCACGGCATCCTAGAAATTCATGATCATGACAAACGAAGAACAAGAGAAAGTAAGTGAAAGTTACCACACCTCATGCTCAACACTGCTGAGAACCGAAACATCGTCCCCTCCAGTATCCACCTGGACCGTAGCCGACATGCAGCTTCTAAAAGAAATTTGTTTCTTCTCCTCGTATGCGAGAATGCTAAACAATATTCTTCGCCGTAACGACAATAAGAAAACGAATCTGTGTATCATCATTTATCAGCACCCAAAACAAACAACAAGGAAGACAGCTTAGAACTGGATGACTTGTCCACGGGCCTTCTTCTGTCCACCCAACTCGAAATGCTTGCACCTAAAATTTTGAGCATCATATGGCTATCACAGACTGATTCAACTAGGGCAAAAAAATAAAGAAAAATCAAGAACCTCTTGATGGCGAGCTGCTTGCGGTGTTTGCAGTCCGTGCACTCCATACGGAGGACGATCTTCTTCGTGGTCTTGGCCTTCTTGCGGAAGATCGGCTTCGATTGACCTCCGAATCCAGCCTGCTTGCGGTCGTAACGTCGCCTTCCTTGCGCGAAGTGCGACTCCTTGCCCTTCTTGTACTGCGTGACCTTGTGGTTGGTGTGCTTGCGGCACTTGCCGTCGCAGAACGTCTTTCGAGTCTTCGGCACGTTCACCATTATGCCTAAAGACTTTGTAAAGTCAGATCAGAAAGGAAATACAAGTTTGAACGCGAACAAAAAATATTCCCAGGCTGCTCAATCTCGAACGCGCTTGAAAACGCAAGGAATTGATCACAACTACGGATTAGGCAGACTTGACCATCAGTTAACCTGTTTTTGTTTAAAGATGAAGCTACATAGTTGGCTAGGAATAGTCCCTGGACGAAGCTCAAACACAGATAAACAAGAGAAGCATAATTCTTCCGAGCAACACTAGACGGATTTGAAGAAAGGGAGTGCATCGCCACGATGAAACCAACCTTACAAAACGAAATAAGCAACCCGATTAGGATTCCAACACAAAACAAACTATGTGCGAGCATTGCGCGTTTCGTTTCTGCGCTTGCAATTTGTTGACGCGCTTTAGGAAGTGTGTGCGCTTAGGACGAAATGTGTAAAACACGCCGGACGCTACACAGTTTTGAGGGAGCATCGCGCACATTCACACTGCGATAGTTTGAGTCTTATTTTTGTGTGCCGTTACTTGTATCATGATTTAGTCCATTTAGTTTATCGCTCTAGATGCGCGCGTGTATTTAGAATTAACGTTTGTCATTTGGTGCTGTTGTTCCGTGCCCTCAGCTTGAATATTGTAGAACATGGGTGCATACAAGTATATGCAAGAGATCTGGCGCAAGAAGCAGAGCGAGGTTATGCGCTACCTGCAGCGCATTCGCTGCTGGCACTACCGCCAACTCTCCGCCGTTCACCGTGTCTCTCGCCCCACGAGGCCCGAGAAGGCTCGTCGTCTCGGCTACCGCGCCAAGCAAGGTTTTCATTTTCATTGTTAGCACACTAGCTGGGCGGATGGGCGAAGCGGCAAAGTTATACAGCAGTGAAAGTTGAAAGCGGGATTGCTAGCTCGGCTTGA